>JAVHLU010000827.1:0-45183 GCA_036785755.1 Colletotrichum ledebouriae | reverse complement strand
GTTTCTAGTATATATACTATACCTACTACTCTATCTATTAGGGCTAGGCTTTTATCTAGCTCTAGTATAGGATTAGGGGATAATAGCTACCCCCCCTTCTAACTTACCTATCCCTTTAGAAGTTTTAAGATTCTTCTATTTAGAGACTTAGTTATAGGAATAAGGGTTAATATAGGTAACTATTTAGTTATAAGTATTAATATAGCTTTATCCTTATTTATAATACCTAGGATCTAAAGTTTAAAGTTAACTTATAATATAGGCTCTTTAATCTCTTCTACTATCTTATAGATAATATCTTCTAGGATAGCTTCTTTTACCTTATCCTTTATATAGAAAGTCTATTTATTAAATATTATATTCTATATAATAATAACTATTTATAACGCGGGGATCTAAACCCTATATAAGTTATAAGCGTTTAGAATATATCCTACAAGGTATTTAATATATCCCTATAGTACTACCTTAAAGTCTCTCTTATTAATTCCTCTCTCTTATTCCCTCTTAAGGGGGTATATATAGTAGCTATAAGTATATATATATCCCTAGTAAGGGTAAAGGTCGTAGGTTAGGGCTGCTCTATTATTAGGTTACTATTAGTAAAAGTACTAGTAGAACTATTCCTCTTCGATCTATAGTAGCGAACGCTAGTTATATCGTTTAAGTAGGCTTATATTATAAAGCGTTATTATTACTAGTCCTATCTTAGCCTATAGTTTTATAAGTAAGCTAGCTATAGTAAGTATCTTAATCGTTTAAGTTATAACTTCCTAACTAGCCTATTCCCCTCTATTATTTAGTTCCTTTATATATAGAGGGGTCGTTTTAACCTCTATTCCTTTTATATAGGTCTAATCCTTATATCCTATATAGCTTATAAGTAAAATTACTAACCTCTCGATATCTTATCTAATCTTATAAATAGAAAGTCCCTTTTATTAATATACTTATTACTTAAAGGTATATAGAGCGAGTATAGCGCTATTATAGGTCTTATTAACGCGTAGAAATACGAAGAGCTAACTAGTATACTTATCCTTAATAATAAGGAGCTATTAGTTCTAGTTAAAGCCTTTAGGGTAATTAAAGAGATCTTATATAATTCTATAGTAAGGGCGTATTGCTTTATCTTCTAATATTTATCTTAAAATTACTTATTTAGTATATATAACTATATAGTATTAGTACTATAAGCGCATTAGGCCTTTAATCCTTACCCCCCGAGTAGCGTATACTAGCTACTCTAGAGCCTCGGGGCTAAGGTACCTACTTCTAAGGTACTAAAGTATTATATTATCGCTCCGGTCTAGTAGTAATATAAAAGAGGTATACTTATATATTATAAGTATATAGTTTATATTATTAATAATAATATTAATATTTTAGAGAATCTACTTAGGAATAGAGTATAAGGAACGAGGCTTATATTTAAGGAAGGTAAGGCTTACCTTCCTAATAAGTTTCTTAATTATAACGCTATTCTTATAGGTTCTAAAGCGAAGTATATAGTTATACCCTAAATACTAGATACCTATCTTCTAAAGTAGTACTTTAGAGATAATATTAATATAAAAGTTCTCTATATATCCTATATTATAGAGTATAAGGTCCTCTATATTTATATCTTTTAAGCTATTAAGAGCGTTCTTAATAATCTATATACCTTTTATAATAATTAAATATAAAGCTATTCTAGAATTAACCTATTCTCTTTTATAATACCTAATTAAGGAGGGGATAAGTAGGGACTTATTATTTATAAAGTACGTTCCTTTATAGTTATCTAGGACTATAGACTTATATAATATATAAGGTCCTAAGTAGGGGGTTATAAAAATACTTAAGTACTCTCTATCTAAGTTAATTATATTATCCCTAACCTCGTTTAAGAGGGCTATATAGAAAGTAATTATTATTATATTAGTAGGGTAGCTTAGAGCTATATTAGATTTCTTAGATAAACCCTTATTACCCCCCTTATTATTTTAGTAGTTTTTACCCTTATAGGGTATAGTATATAGCTAGCTTTTATAAGTAAGTTCCCTATAAAGATTAGTAAAGCGTAAGTTACTATTTAACTAGTTATAGATCTAAGCTACTTATATATCTATTACTAATACGTAGGGGCCCTTCTAGTAATATCTAGTTAAAGTAGCTTCTAAGTAGTTATAATTAATACTTAGCTATTAATAGCTTAACCTATATAAGTATTATTTACTACTAGATATATTACTAGTTATAGGAATATTTAATAGGTTAGCCTTATCTATATAGCTAGCTAGTATTATAAAGACCCCTATGCTTTATCCTTATAACCTTAAGTAGAGTATATCTTTATATAAGAGGTCTTTAAATATATTAGTATATTAGCTTATATTAGAGACTAGTATCCTTACTCGCTCCTATTTAAGAATATTTATAATTTCTATATTAGCCTAAGTAGGTATAAAGTAATAACTTATTACTTAAAGAAAAGTTTTTAAAGTAAGGGTATTACTTACTTTAAAAAGCTTAAGCTAAGTAGTATAGAAGTAGATACCCCTAAAGTCCTTAATCTAAGTTTTAGGATTAATACTCCTATTTACCTTTTCTAGGACTTAGATATACTCTTTTTAAATAGTAATAAGGGTATTAGCCTTACTTAGAGCGTAGTAATATTTAAGATTAATAATAAGGCTATATAGGGTTATATCCCCTTTAGTAAGAAGTTCTATATATATAGGTATAATAATATTATAAGTAATAGTCTCTATAACTAGATAGTTAATCTATTTAAACTCCTAGTCCTCGTAGGTTCGCTTAGATTCTTATATAATAAGTAAATAAAAGTACTCTAGGTACTATTCCTATATACCTATAGTATTCTTATTAATTATAACTAGGGTAGTTAGAGGCTAAAGGGGGTATAATTCGTTTATTTATATCCTAGTAGTAGACTTAGGAGTAGTCCTAGAAGTAGTATTAGAAGTAGCTTCTTCTAGAGCCTCCTAGTTAAGTAAAGTAATATATTAATTATAAGCACTCTTCTCTTATAAGTACTAGGTATTAGTATTTTAGTTTTACTTAATAATATATAAGTTAAGAGTTAGAGTTTCTAATAAAGTCTTACTTAAGTATAAAGGTCCTTTAGGGTTATCTAGGTTAATATACTTCTAGACTCTAGTAGCTTAAGCTTTAGCTTAGATTATAATATACTAAGTAGTAAAATCCCTACGCGTAGTTAGCTAGTATAATACTATAGTAGCTATAATAAAAGATATTATAATTAAGGTTATTTAAAAGTAAAGGGTTTATAATAATAGAGGATAGTATATAATAAAGAGGAAAGAAGGAATAGGAGAGAGGAAGTTTTAGTAAGTACTTTTAATAGTAAAAGCTTATTTTAAAATAGTAATTAGGGGTCTAGTTAGAGCTAGGCTTATAACTATTAAGAAACGTCCTATAGGGCTATATTTATAGTTACTAAAGAGCTTAATTTATTATAATAAGAGTAGCTATAACGTAGTTCCTTATAACTACGGTTAGAGGAATAACCCCTGGAATAAGGTTACTCTAGAGCCGACGTTAGTCACGTGCTGCGCTAGGAACGGGCGATGCTGAAGGCATCACGACAAAGACACAGCCCACTTCCCCTTCGAACTTATCAGGTACCGTCTTTGATGGGACGGGTCCAATCAGACTTGTTATCCCTATGCTAGCTTGGCTTGTTGTATCACACTGTTCCCTGGCCATGCAACACCAGCCTTCCCCATAGGAACAGTTTGGCATCAGGCCGAATTATCAGATTGGTCTGAACGCGGGTAGCTCCGGCGGTTACGATTGAACTGAGCAACAGCGCAACGTAGGCTGGACAGCTCCGTCAAGGACGATGAAGGCGTTGATAATTTAGAGAGCGACCCGCAGGAGGATCAATAAGACTCGATAACATTGCCGGCATTGACTCAGCACCACACTCCTTTCAGACCACATTCAGGCTTGGAAGTGGCTCCAGAAGTACGTCAAGAAGCGCCAGGAATCTTCAAACAGACAAAAGTATTTGCCGATGGCGGTGTCCGCCATGGCGCAGACGTGCTGAAACTGCTTGCGCTGGGCGTGAAAGCTGTCGGTCTCGGACGTCCTTTCGTGTCTGCTAACATCTACGGAGCCGATGGGGTGGCGAGGGCTACTCAGCTTTTGGCATGAGCTTACTATCGACGCGGCTAATCTTGGCGTTATGCCGATGTGAAGCAGATTAGCTCGTCTTTCGTACGTCCAGATTCCCGAGTACAGCGAATGAGTTACCAAATGATGCAATAGATCAAGCCGCCATACAACAACTGGTACAGTTGAACGGATGATGTGGGGAGACAATCGACTGGCCGGGACAGTGGCCCAACTCTGACCGAAAGAAACATCCACTTCAGGAAAGTACCAGCATATCAAGATTGTTGTTATTCATTCTGGGTCTGATGAACTTCGTAGTACATGTACATCAAGAATGATGATTGCTTCCAGCTCAGAAGACCTGAGTCACACTTTCGTTGCTGATATTCATGATCGGCAAGATTCTCTATATTGCGACGCGGCTTTGACTGTGGGTGCCAAGAGCGGATGTGGCGTAGGCGCTGAGCTTGGCTGCGCCTGCAAGACCGGAGACTGGGTTTGCTTCTTCTTCTTCGTCATGTCCATCAAAACCTGGGTGATTTCCTGCAGTCGCTCGTCGATTCGATCGATTTTATCTTTACTTTCAAGCCCATAATCATTAGTGATTCTGTGACCCACCGGCATGCCTACGAGTCGACGTGGTTCACTGACTACTCGGGCGATATCAGCACCCTTTGCGCTGGTGCCTTGTGCTTCATCTGCAACTTCCGCTCGCATGATACCCGTGAGTATATGCAACTCGAGCAAGGTGTGTTTTTATCGCATTGTATCTGATTGCATCGACTGTAAGCCCAACCCCTCTTACGCCAGCAAATCATGGTAGAGAAACGAATCCGTCGTGGGCGGTATGCTACGGAAGTGGCAATGTCAGTAAAGTGAGTTCCAGCTACCGACCTTACGAGACCGACACCGATCGCACTAAGAACGAGGTCAGTTGGTCCTATGCAACACTGAGTGGCCGATGATACATAAACTCGGCCTTTCGCTGACGCTCACCGAACGATTTACTGATGGCAGGATCGCGGTCTTCGCATCCTCCACCTTGATTTGGTCCATATCGAAAAGCGCCGAGTTGGTGAAGTTTCCGACGAACGGAGATGGTCCAACGTTTGTGCCGAGTGTAGTCTGAACTGGTCAAACACTCGATCAATAAAAGCAGGTTTGATTGAATGAGAATGATGAGTCGGGGATAACCAAGTAAAAATAACGCGCCTCACTGTACGAGATCACGATCTGTCATGTGCTGCGCTGGCCGTCCACCAGAACCCGTGCATCCCGCCCGCGAGCTCAGAGGATACGGAACTTGTATCAAGATCGGATGATTAACTGCAGCAACCGATGCGAAGATGCGGTCTGGAATCTCGAGCCAATATGCAGGTTGGATTGCCTAGCTCAGGAACAGTTCAAGTTGCAGCCCGCGGGTTCGGCACCGGTGACATATGATCTAACCGACATCTCGAAACATAGCAATGGAGAGCTTGCTAGGATTGCACAATGCCTACTCTTGATGCGATGGACTGATCGCCTCCGAAACAGAGTGCGTATTGTAGGTTTATTGCCTTGGTGTAAACTCAATTGAACCGCAGGTACGTGACGTTGAACTCAACCAGCCGCTTTGAATAGCGAGAAAAAAGGGGATAATGCGAGAATTTTCCCGTGGATCCCGTGGATCCCGTGGGGGCAATCTCCCGGCGCCGGACTACAAGAAGAATGACACGGGCTCCGACGACTCCGGCGGCCGAGGAAGTGGGGGATCCGCGGAGAAGTGGATTCAATAACGGTGGCATGCGGAGAAGCATAAACTTGGACCAATGGTCGGAAATTTGAATAACTGGACAGACTTGACAGAAACCAGTCCCAATCTCATCCCCAAGATCAGGTTGCTTACGCGGGCTGCGAGTTGTACACAATATTCCAACCAGTATTCAATTCCTGCAAGACATGCATGAAATGGTTTTGTTTCTCTCCGATCATGATTGCCACCTTTCCTGGCTCAGCAGATCTACAAGCTTGATCTGAAAGGCGTACGTGTTGTTCTCAAAGCAGTCATTAGGTCTATACCTCAATTCACTGATGAATCAGTCCTTGGTCTCGTCTTGACTCTTGGGCGAACATCCAGAAGCTTAGGCCACCCCACATATGCGAGGTCTGCTGTGCCATCCTGGCACCTAGAGTAGTCCCAATGTTCCCTCCGGCCGAGCTCGAGAGCGCCGTCTCTTCTGGTGCCTTTTGCTACCCCTCAGTGTTCAGCCACAAGGGAGTAGTTCTTATTGGTATCGCTCGCCCGCGAGTGGGGCCTAGAGCGATAACAAAGACTGCCGTGATGCGGGGATCAGCCGGGGCACAAAGGAGGGCCGGGAATTAAATCTGGTGTTGCTGAAGACTTTTTCCCAGCAAGCATGATCGTCGCCAAGACAGAACCGTTGGTGTGAGACATGTTCTACCCAGCAACTCGGTCATCGTCAGGCACCACGTAACACGGCATAACCAACATGTCTTTCTTCTAGGGCGGTGTCGTGAACCCGTACCTGGCAGCTGGAGCGGCGATCTTGCTCGCCGTCGTCTTCGCCGCTCTGAGATCGAAGACGCGACAACTCCCGCCCGGCAACACCCTCCCGCCGGGTCCGAAACCGAAGCCTCTGATCGGGAATCTTCTCTCAATCCCCCCGGTACACTCATGGCTCGCATTCCACAAACTCATCGAGGAGCACGGCCCCATCGTCCGGCTTTCGATCCCGGGTCAGGAGCACGTCCTCCTCGGCACCGAGACCGCGGCCAACGACCTCCTCCGCCAGCGCGGCAACATCTACAGCGATCGTCACTATGCGCCTGCATCGTCGCACCTCTTGACCGATGACCACATGCTGTTACTTCTCCCGTACGACGAGCAATGGCGCAAGTATCGCAGGTTCCTGCACCAGCTGACCATGTCACCAGTCGCACCAATGTACGAGGTCGAGCAACGAATCGAGGCATCCCGACTACTGCGCGACTTGATCCGGGACCCCACGGATTATGAGGCGCTGTTCGAGCGATTCAGCGTCGGTCTCGGAATGCGAATCATATATGGCTTGCGGCTCGAGAGCGGACACGATCGCGACGCGACGATGATTCTCGACATCGTCCACGAGCTGGAGCGGGCCGGATCCCCCGGGGCCTATCTCGTCGACCTGTTCCCCTCACTTATGTACGTCCCCGAGTGGCTCGCACCTTGGAAGAAGTACCTACGAGCGCGGAGACGACGCGACGAAGACTTCTTCGACGAGCTCGTTGACCGGAGCAAGAAGCCGTCTTGGGCCCGCAACTGGTTGGAGACTCAAGGCCAGTGGGATCTCTCACGACGCGAGGCAAACTGGATGCTGGGCTCGGTCTTCCAAGCCGCCGCGACGACATCCGGCTCAGCGCTTGCGTCATTTGTGCTGTGCACGGTGCGGAACCCCGGCTGGTTTGAGAAACTTCAGAAAGAAGTCGACTCGGTTGTTGGGCCCGACAGACTTCCCACCTTCACCGACATGCCGCAACTGCCGCTTGTCAGAGCGTGCGTCAAGGAGACGCTGCGCGTCTACCCCATCACGGCCGGTGGGTTCCCACATCGTCTGACGGAAGACGACACTTACAACGGATACTTCCTCAAGAAGGGCACCGTAGTCCATGCGGTCCAGTGGGCTATCCAGCGTGACCCTGATCTCTATCCCGATCCGGAGGTCTTCAACCCGGACCGTTGGATAGACCCAGCCTTTCCGACATACAAAGAGCCTCTGAGCGAGTATCCTAATTTGCAGAACTACTCTGCCTTTGGTCATGGTCGAAGAATTTGCCAGGGAATCAATATTGCTGAGCGAAGCCTCAACCTCAAGATTGCTATGCTAGCATGGGGATGCGATATCTGCAGGGCCAAGGATGCTGCCGGGGACGAGATCATACCACCAGTGTACGATTTTGTTGAGGGATTCAATGTTCAGCCGAAGCGCTTCAATTTTGATCTGAAGCCGAGGAGTCAGGAGCGAATGGAGGTGATAGAAAAGGCTCATGAGCAGTCACTAAAAGACGACCCTCTACTGCATTAGCCTGGCGATTTCTAACTTAATGACACGTTTATTCGGTCGCTAAAAGATGAGCGCATGGGGGAAACATTCAATTTAATCAGTGCAATCGCTCGCTCCCTTCTGATCATTGCCAAGTTCGAGGCAACCCTGTCCCATGACATCTGGTCACATTCATCTGCTCAGCCAGCAGCCATACCAGTACCCATGAGTCATATATAACAACAACAACGACAACAACAACAACAACAACAACAACCAAAGACACAATCCTCCCCTGTCCCGAAGCCTAAGCAACTGCACCCAGGCCGAATATCGGCGTTGCCGCGTTGGTCCCGGGCTTGTTGAATTTCCGCTTCACCTCGATACCCAGACTTTGAATGGCCCGTATCAACGGCACAAAGTCCCTCTCGCCCCGAGAAGCCAAAGCCATCACATCGCTCACACTCTCAAGCAGCACCACATCCTCGGCTCGGGCACGGACATCGCTCGCGTGCAAGACGCTATTCATCAGACAAGCGTACGCGACGTACAGGCGATATATGCCAAGGAGAATACACATGGTCTCGGGGGAAGTGTTCTTGAGCAGGACCATGTGCGCGATGGTGAGAAGGCGGCGAGAGGCGTTAACAGCTAGAGGCGAGTCCGGGACGTCGGCGTCAGACATGACCGGCCTTGGAGAGTTGCTGCGAAGGACCGAGAGCTTGCGCAGCATGAATATGATGTATAGGTAGCCCGACATGACTACGTCGCTCATCATCCAGGCGTCAGCTTTGTTGTCACTCGTCATCGTCTTTTGAACCCATTCGTCCTGTTCGTACCGGAGTCAGTGTTTGAGCGTTGTGAGTAGGCACAAGCCGAATATGCTTACCAAGTCCCACTCTGCAAATATCTGACCGATCTCGAGACAGAGCGCTTCAGTCTTTGGGCGCATCTCCTCGTCGACGCAGTGGGTGTTCTCCAATTCCTGATAAAATCTCGACAACACAAACGTCATGCGAGAGCTAGCGAGAAAGGCAATGGTTGGAATGGCTTTGATATCAGGGCCTGAATCTGTTGATAGCCATGGCAGGTTGACCCTCCATGAATTCAGATTCGAGGTGATTGAGGGTGGCTTGTTGAACATCAGCCTGAAAAAGAAGTCGATCTGAATCATCTCCCAGAAGCCCTTTCGATCGTTGTCGAGTTTTGACTGGTCTGAGCCAGCGGCGTTCCCTTCAGGATGAGCGTCAAGGTTGTGAAAATTGAGTTTCTGTGCATAATCGCAGGCGAATGTGTACATTCGCCAGCTGAGCTCCTCATCGAAACATTCAGCTGCGGTGCGGCACTGCGTGTTACTTCAAGTCAGCCAGGAGCCTGTGTTTCACAGAGCCTGTCGAGGTGACATACCATGAAGATGGCGGCGATGAAGTCCGTCGTCGTCCCTGTTGCCTCTCGTTGCCAAAGCGGAAGAGAGCGTAAACAACAGAGGTACAGCATACGACCATGATGCAGGCCTTCGGTCTTTCCAGCGAACGTAGCGCCGAGAGTGCAGCCATGGTATAGAATGCCGTAGTAAACCACAAGTATAGCCGGATCCAAATGAACATGGGGAAGCTCGAGCAAGTCGGGCATTAACTTGATGAGCTTGAGGTTAACAAGACTGACGAACATTTCAGTGTGCATGGACGTAAGGTAGTCTGTTAGACTTGTCAGTAACCTGGTGCGCAGGTCCTTTGTTTATTCCCTCCTTGATCTTACTTTCAATCCATCGTCGGCACAATTGTGGGGGTATTCGAATGTCCTCAGTGATTGTAGCCGTAGCTATAGTCTGTAACCTCAATCGCTGTACTTGATCAACAGCATCTTTCAGGATCGCAGCGATATCAATCTCAGGAGTTGCGCTTGGAGTAGCAAGCGAAGTCCACGGGGACGTCGTTTGCCCAAATGCCACGCTCGAAGGGGCAGGGGAGGAGACGTTAGAGGGAGCATTGTTAGAAGTTGATGTATGCCGAGGCGGGGCGGGAGGATCGGAGTCGGCAGCAGGGGGCACATCCCGTGCTTCATCCGACTGCTTCCCATTAGGAAGCTTGGTGCAATGCTGTTCTACGCGCTGTAACCTTTCAAGGATAGTTGAAAGCGCGTCATCCGTCGTGCTGTGGCTTGCCGAGAGCGGAGGTTCAGCCAACTACTCGTACGCGAACTTCACAGCCAAGAGATTGCAAGGGAGGGGCAGAGCTCACGACAAACGGTCCGTCAGGGTCTTCGTCACTTTCCTCTTGACCCTTTGGGGATAGACGCATTCGATGTCGTGTGTTTTGCATCTATCGCATGTCGGCGTCACCCGACTGCACCGCACCTGTTAGCGTTGATGAGGCTGTCAGTAAAGGCACGCCAAAATAAGTCCTTGCGATGAAATCCGGCTCACCTTTCTGTGTTTACATCTTTTACACTAGAATGCGAGATGAGAGAGAACGTCAGCCACAAGCCCAGCCATGAGCAGGAACCTATCCCCATGCCCAGCTGCGAAATCAACAGCGGACTATGGGCCTTGGGAATCTCCGTTACGCACCGAAAGCGGGTTCAAGTGTACTGACTGATCCGCCATGGTTGACGAGGCTCGTGAAAGGCTCGGGTGGCGGAGAATTGCACCTTTGAAGGGGCCGATGCAAGTGGCACTAAAGAGGTGGGAACTCCGAAGGACAAATACGCCATGTCGAACCCCCAACAACCCACCCGCTCGCTTGAAGCTGGGATGCGCACATCCGTGTCCCGGGGGCCGCGGACAGCTCGACAGGCGGGGGGATCCCGAGGGCGCCGGAAGCCCTCCGGGACAGCATCAACAGATTCTCCGGGCTGTCAAAAGCGAATCGAGATTCCTTGTCCCAGCTGGCGCTAGCTGGCACTAGCTGATGGCGACTGGCAGGGATCAACGGCTCAAGGCTCATCGGCATGTTCCATAGCCAAGCCACATCGATCGCCAAAAACGTGGCCGGTTTTATTCCTCCGGATCGGATTGAAGTTTGGGAGTCTTGGCTGAGTCCGACAAGCTGTCTTGTACTTCAGTAGGGCTGACTCTCCTTCAGCATCCACCAGAAATACCCCTGAAAGCGGACTTTCGGACTCTCAATAACGGAACATCATCCGATTGTCCACCACAAACCAACACTGCTGACAGTAACAAGCAATGACAAGTTTAGGGGCGAAAGTCTTGAAATCTTGGTTCTTGTCCCGAATATAAGATGGCATGTTTTAATCTCTCACCTTTAAGTCTACTCAGTCCTAACTCATGGTCGTGCCTCAATACTACCTACCTTGGACTTACCATCTACTACTTTTTATTACTAATTCTCAAGATCCTACCTTTTTTCTCAACCTCGCCATTTCGTGCCGTCTGGTCTGAGCGACCTCTCGAGCCAACAATGCGATCCGACAGCGACACCGAGACGGAGAACAGTGTTCCGATCCCCCGAATCTCGAACGAGAAGCACCGCCAGGCTCCAAGTTCAGGATCCAACTCTGCCACAACCGTCACCGAGAAGGAATGGGTCAAACACGGGGATGCCACTGAGCAGGACAAACGGATGAACGCAGAGGTCCTGCAGCTTGCCCGTCGATTTACTACCCAATCCCAAGATGCTCCGAGCTCTCTCTTCCCTGTCCCCGCCGAGGGCCTTTGGATCCCGCAAGACAAGCGCCAACTTCAACGCCAGGAAATGGGCGAGGGCGATCTGCGATATTCGCACCGACACATCTGAAGGCAACCCGCCCAAGACGACCGGCATCGCCCTCAAAAACCTCAACGTCGTTGGCTTTGGCACTTCAACCGATTACCAGAAGAGTGTTGGCAATGTATTCCTCGAGGCTCCCTCCATCGTCAAGAAGCTCAGGGGCGCGAAGGAGCAGCGGATCGATATCCTCCACGATATTGAAGGAATTGTTCACCGTGGAGAGATGTTGGCTGTTTTGTGCCCCCAAGGATCTGGCTGCTCAACGCTCCTGAGAACGATTGCCGGAAACACCCACCACAAGCATCGTCAGTGTCTCACTGCCCTGCCAGACACCTGAGGATCCTTCCCAAGCAGATGCGCACAGCTTTCAGGGGTGAGGCGATCTATACAGCCGAAGTCGATCACCATTTCCCGCACTTGACTGTCAGCGATACACTTTACTTCGCAGCTCGTGCCCTGTGTCCCAAGCACATCCCCAAAGGAGTTTCGAGGCGGGAATATGCCGAACATCTACGCGATGTGACGATGGCCATGTTTGGTATTTCTCTTACGAAGAATACGCGCGTCAGTAGCGATTTTGTACGAGGTGTCAGTGGTGGCGAGAGAAAAAGGGTGACCATTACTGAGGCCGCATTGGGTTACTCGCCTGTGCATTGCTGAGACAACAGTACTCGAGGTCTCGACAGCGCCAATGCTCCTGAGTTTTGCAGAGCTTTGAGAACCCAGGCTGATGTCATGGGCTGCACCTCCTGCGTTGCTATCTACCTAGCCTCTCAGGATGTTCATATTATAAGTTTAACAAGAGCTCCAAATCCACTTTCCAAATGACTGACCATCCAAAGGTATTCGACAAGGTTGTCGTTCTAGACGAGGGTTACCATCGGCATGACTGGCGAAACAAGAGCCTACTTTGAGGACCTGGGCTTTATTCGCCCCAGCCAGCAAACCACGGCTGACTTCCTTACTTCCATGACCCGCCATCAGGAGCGTGTCATCCGCGCCGTCGTGGGAGGGCAAGATCCCTCACAGTCCCGACGAGTTTACTCAGGCTTGGAAGAATAGCCAACATCGCGCTCGCCTGATGGACGAAGTTGAAGACTACCTTCAGCTTCTTTCGCCGCGCCATTCTCTTGTTTTTTTTCACCGCCATCATTAACGCATTTGGAAGTATTCTGGAGACTATGACGTTATATGCCAAACGAAAAGTCGTAGAGAAGCATTCTTGCTTCGCCCTTTACCGTCCTTCCGCTGAAGCGCTTTCGGCAATGTTTGTGGACCTTCCCTATAAAATCATCAATGCTGTCCTAATTAAGACCATTCTGTACTCCATGGGCAATCTATGCAGGTAGCCTGGCGCCTTCTTCTTTTTCGTACTCATCTCCTCAGTATGACATTGATAATGTCGATGATGTTCCGTCTCATTGGTTCCGTCACCAAGTCTGTCGCCCAAGCCCTCGCTCCAGCATCCATTAGTCTCCTTCTCATTGCCCTTTACACTGGATTCTCTATCCCTCCGCGATACATGCAAGATCGGCTAGGCCGGGTGCGATGGATAGATCCAGCCTTTTACGGTCTCGAAAGTGTTATGCTCAACGAGTTTAGCGGCCGCGATTTCCCGTGCTCTACCTTCGTCCCCATGGGTCCCGGATACAGCTCTGTCGCAGCCAACAAAAAGGTCTGTTCTGCAGCAGGCTCCGTTCCGGACCAGGACTTCCTGAGCGGAAGGACGTACCTGCTCATATCATATGGCTTCAAAGGATCGCATCGATGGAGGAACTCCGGCGTTCTCATTGCGTACGCGATCCTATTCATGGGCCTCCACTTGTTCGCAACTGAGCACGTTGCTTCCGAGCGCTCCAAGGGTGAGGTTCTGGTCTTCAGCCGCAAGGCGATGGACAAGCAACGCAAGCAGGGTGTTGTCGACGTCGAATTTACTGCAACTGGCAGGGCTCCGCAAGTGCCTCGGACGACTCGACTGGCGTTGCTGGTATGGAAAGGCAGACTTCGGTGTTTCACTGGAAGGATGTGTGTTGGTAACAGTGTTACGACATCAAGATTCAGGGCGAACCGCGCAGGATCCTCGATCACATCGATGGATTTGTTCGTCCAGGCTTTCGTGATAAATCGTCCAATCCCGTTTTCGCAACAACGAAATCACTAACAAATAACCATAGGGTGTTTCTGGAGCCGGTAAGACAACCCTTCTTGATGTCCGCGCGACCCGAGTCACAATAGGAGTCGTGACAGGCGACATGATCGCTGACGGCCAACCTCGAGACCAATCCTTCCAGCGTAAAAAGGGCTACATAACTCAACAAGATCTCCACACACACACTCTCACCATCCATGAGGCCCTCAACTTCAGCACCCTCCTCCGTTAGCCCGTCGAATATTCCCGCAAAGAAAAGCTCGCATACATGAACACCGTGATCAGCCTCCTCGGAATCGAAGAGTATATTGACGCTGTTATCGGTGTCCCTTGAGAGGGTCTCAACGTCGAGCAGAGAAAGAGACTCACTATCGGCGTCGAGCTCACAGCCCGCCCCCAACTCCTCCTACTCCTTGACGAACCCACATCCGGACTCGACAGCCGGACCTCGTGGTCTCTATCTGCAACTTGATGGAAAATCTGACCAAGAGCGGCCAAGCGATCTTGTGTACGATCCATCAGCCCACCGCTATGCTGTTCCAGCGACTCGATCGACTTTGCTTCTCGCGCGCGGCGGACGAATGGTCTACTTCGGGGAGATAGACAAGACCTCGCAAACCTTGGTGGATTATTTTGTTTGCAAAGGTGGTTTGCCTTGTCCCCCGGGAGCCCATCTCGCGGAGTACATGCTCGAAGCCATTGGTGCAGCGCCAGGAGCCCATACCGATATCGATTGGCCCACCGTGAGGCGTTCTATCATTTGGTGCTGTTAGTCCCCCGGAACACCATGATGTCGACGTTTCACTGACTACATCAGGCCTTATTCATTGGTCTCTCTTTCTTGAATGCAGAGAACACCCAGCGCGGACTGCAAAATCAGATGTTTGGTGTCTTCATCTTCCTCACCGTTTTTCATCAGGTCGTTGAGCAGATCATGCCCGTATTCGTGTCCCAGCGCACCATGTACGAAGCCCGTGAGAGACCTTCAAAGTCGATTCTTGGGACGCATTCGTGGTCGCCAACATCCTCGTCGAGATGGTATGGAATTCGGTTAATCCTTTCTACGGCTTATATATCAGGCGCTGCTGCCGATTAAAAAAAAAAGCCGGCTTCCGTCCTCTGGTTTATCTATTGGTACTTGCCCATCGGCCTGCATCGAAACGCCTATGCCACCGATGCCGTCGATTCCCGAGGAATCAACATGTTCCTCGGTGTCTGGGTCCTCTTCATCTACACCGGCTCCTTCGCGCACATGATGATCGCAGGCCTCCCCAGCGAGGAAGTTGCCAGCGGTATCATGAACCTCTTTTCCATCATGATGTTTGCCTTTTGCGGGTACGTCCTCCTCAAATCTTTGAAGCAGTAGAAACTTTGGCTAACATGAATCACAGCATTCTCGCCGGTCCAAAGGATCTCCCTGGGTTCTGGATCTTCGCGTACCGTGTCAACCCTTCAAGTACGTCGTTGAAGGCTTCCTCGGCAGATCCCTCGCAAACGCCGCGGTTCATTGCGCCTCGAACGAGTTCGTTACCTTCAACGCCCCGGACGGACAGACTTGTGGAGAGTAGATGGCAGGCTACATCGCTTGCGCTGGCGGTTACCTATCCAACCCCCGCTACTGCGCCATGTCTGACACCAATACGTTCCTCAAGGGGATCGATGCCGACTTGAACAACGGATGGCGCAACTTCGGATTGATGCGGGCGCATTGAACCTTCAACATCGCTGTTGCGATGGGGATTTATTGGCTGGTGCGAATGCCAAAGAAGACCAGTACGTTGAAGAAGGCGTAGACCCCGGGGAGAAGAATAATACAAGATGTCAGATGAGGACGTCGGGGCTTTGACCAAGAGGTATCAGCCATCATGACTTAGACGAGGTCACATCGCCATTGGTATTTTACCACAGACATACTGTTGCAAGCATCTGTCATTATAGACTATCTAATCATCATAGATTTACTTTCTCAAAATCAGTGCATCTCTTTTTCGTAGCTCTTGATCGTGATCACGTACAGGCTCTTGGTTTACGATTGAAAAGCTAGGTGTAATTCAAGTTCACAAAAGCCCTTAACAGCTTGAATTTTAGCCCAATTAGAAATTCAGAAAGTGGATAATTTGGGGTAGAAAAGCGTACTTTATGGGACAGGTTTTTTTTTGGCGTTAGTTAGCAGTTGATGGGATAAGTAGCAACGCGCATAAATGCCCTCCAGGCTTCATTATTCACTCTTGTTTCTGCGGGACAAGAAACCCTCATATCCACAGCTGGAATTGATACCTCCCCGGTTCTCAGGGCCCCCTTAGTATTACTAACGGATCACATATCGCAGATGAGGCTCTTGGCGTTCTGGGGCCGAGCATGGATTATAGAGGCAGCGGTCATCCATGTCACAGAGCGGCGAAACGGAGTTGCACTCCGGACGACACGATAGCGGACGCATCGCTTGTCACTTATCAATTGTGAGTGGAGACCTGTGCAATGGGAGTAAGCGACTTTCAAGTATTCGCTAAGCTACATTTTAACACCGGTCTGTTGAAGAAGTATGGACCTCGTAGGTCACTGTGATCCTGTCTGGCGAACCCGCGTCGGCACGTTGGCTTCGCCTGAAATCGGGCCCCAGGATCTCCTCGTCACTCTGGTTGTCGCCTTTGACGCGCTTCCCGCCCATGGCGTAGGCCTTTGTGAAAGGGCCGCCAAACCCAAGTTTCCGCTCCGTCTTTGTGATGGAGTCAGCCCCGTCAGAGCCTTCATCATCCTTGATGGGTTGGCCTGGGTGCATTGCAGCTCCGCCGATTGTTCTCAATCCATAGGATGCACCTTCGCTCTGGTCGCGGTACTTGTTGGAATCGCGGGAACTCAACTTCTCCAGGTATCGTTTGTAAAGTGGCCGACAGACGGGAATGCCAATGCAGATCATGGTGACAGCAATCTCGGCAGCCGACCACACGATGAGACCAACAGTGTCCTCTGTGCGAATGTCAACGCCGTCTGCTGGGGTATAGAACGCTGAATATGACCTACTAAGATAGTCCGAACTTGAAAGCTGAGGCACTTCGATGGTTCGTTTGATGCCGCATGCTCCGGCACTGTGGAGATGTTAGCATGACTCGGACGCAATGCGCTGTTTTTCTCACAAAATTCCCAGACTCAGACTGCCCAGCACGACGATCTTCTCCCGCGCGTTCATCTGCAGGCTCCAGATAAAGAACCAGGGAAAGATTGCAAAGAAAAAGTCGACGATGACGCATAGGACTGGGCTCAGTCAGTTGGCTCAAGAATTTTGACAAGGCTGTTGTCGTAACTCACTGCAGAGAAGCATAGAAACCGGCGTCGAGTCGATGCTACAATAACCCCCAGGAATGCGGCGATCCCATAGAAACGGCGGTGGTGTGCATTGCAGCCAGAAAACGAAACAGGTTGAAATCGAAGCAGCCATCAGGCATCCCATGGATATCCAAATGATGAATTTGTGCCATCTCTTGTTGACCAATCGAAGCAAGAAGAGACCAAGTGACCATTTGGCGATAGCCATGCCCACAACAGCAAACGTCTGTCCTATGGCCTCGAACAGAATTGCTTGGACAACATCGTCTTGGTTGGGAATGTCTAGCATGCTTTGGCCAAAGCCATGCTTGGCTGAAAGTGTCGTGAATGCCGTGTAAGCCACAAGGAACGCCTTAGATTTGACGTCAATCAGAAAGTTTATCTTATTGGGAGACAGAACTTACAAATGCCAGAACATAGACATGATCATCGATGCCATACGACTTGACGATAATTACTCGAGTATAGATCCGGAAGACGACGAACACCAGCGTAACCGCGTTCAGAGCCCACATGACCGAGATGGCCTGTGGCCCCTTTCCTCCCATAGCCATCGCTTAGTTGTTGCTCTAGAGCTTTTGTCGGAGTACTCTGTCAAATTGCTGGCGAAAAAATCCTTTTCAGCTTTCTCTAGTCGTAAACCTGGAGGGAAACCCTTTATATCCGAGAGAACTCCGGACCTTGGCCTCCAGCATTCGGTAAGGGATATGCGCTGGTATTGTTGGTTACCTTGGTCGGAATAACAGCACTAAAAATTTGCTTCCTTATTTGTGGCCATACTTGCATTCAGGACAACGGCCTGCTAGTGTGGATGACTCCCGGCTTTCAGGGAGCCCTCGAGAGCTTTTGATCTGCTCTCGTGATCCTCTAAACTTGGCCGTTTGCCCCAGCCTGAACCGGGATCTCAAATAATTGCGTGTCAAGATGAACTCCTCTGAGACTAGTCACACTACTATCCCGTCTTTGGTTGTATCTAGATGCATTGGATCTCCACCGGCTCTTTCCCCAATAGTCCAAGCCCTCGTGTTGGCTACCAACAGGCGAGATTCACTCCATGTAGTATTCACTGCACACCCCTCAGCAAAAAGCGGGAACCTTGTTGCATGAGGCCCACCGCAGCGGACCTCTTTCTAAATAGGTGAGAGCAATTCGCCGTGTCGAATTGGTACAGACGACGGGAAAGAAGCTGGGGTAGCCTGCCCTGGGCTTTTGCAAAATATCTGGTCGTTGTTGGTTGGTGATTTGCGTTCAAACGTGTTGATGGCTAATGGCAAGGGTTCCAGTGGAGTTGGAGTCCCTGCGAGGTCCAGTGCTACGTAGCCACCAATGCCCCATATCCCAACCCTTTCGACGTGAGAAGGATAGATAAACCACAGTTTTCTCCTGTTCATGTAGAAATGCTGAAAGGAAATGTCAGGCACAAACGCGGGCCATCAACTCTTTCTTGAGTAAGCCCGTCATGAGTTCGATGGACATCACCTACGCCGCTGCCCTCAGAGGCCCGTGGTCTTGGCAGAGTATTGCTGCTGCCGTCGTCGTCGTTCCGATCCTCAGCGCCATCGCCTGGTGTATCATTGCCTCATTCACGTCCCCGCTCAGAAAGTTCCCTGGCCCAACTTTTGCCGGTAAGTGCGCTGCTCAGTCTTCTAACGGTCTCAACCCTTCCAAGTCTGACTTGACTCACACAGCTTGGACCAACTTATGGCGACTGCAAGTCGTAAGAGCTGGGGACTACCATACAAAGATGAAGAAGCTTCACGACAAGTACGGGCCTGTTGTCCGCATTGGCCCAACCACTCTGGATCTCGATGTTCCCCAGCTCATCAAAACACTGTATGGAACAGACGGGAAGTGGAGAAAGGTATGTTTTGCGACTTCCCTGTCAGCTTTCGAAGCATCGTCGATGACTGATACACCGAAGACCGAGTTTTACCACAACAACAGTGCCATCATCGATGGCAAAATCACCTATCACCTTTTCAGCACCACGGATCAGGCCGAGCATGCACGGATGAAGCGCCCTATTGCCAAATACTACTCGCAGAGCAGTGTGAGCGGGATCGAGCCTCTCTTCGACACCCTGATTGGCGACTTCTGTGGTCATCTGGAAAAGAGATTCATGAGTGATCCCACGCCAAAGGAATGTGACCTTGGCGAGTGGATTGGCTTTTGTATGCGCTCGTCGTCGTGTTGGTGGTCGGGCTACTCTGCTGACTGGCTCTAGACTCCTGGGACGCCAACGGTGCTGCGTCCTTCAGCCAGCGATTTGGCTACATGGACGAGGGCTACGACTATGATGGGACGATCTCAATCTCGGACAAGGCCCTTGACTAGTGCGTTCACCAGACCTTTCGGCCGCTGTACCCTTCTGACTCATCAAAAGTTTCGCTGCTGTTGGACAGATGCCATTCCTCGACTTTCTCCTTGACAAGAACCCCATCATGCGAATTGGACCGCCCAACCTGGCCAACATCACACGCATCTCGCTCGAGCATATGATCTCCCGCATGCAGGGCAAAGATGAAAACTTCGACCCCAAGGTTCCCGATTTCCTGCAGCACTTCATCGAATCGAAGGAGACCCATCCTGAGCTTGTGAACGACGGCATCATCATGGGCTACCTACTGGTCAACTTGCTCGCCGGGGCCGACACAACCGCCATCACCATCCGAGCCATCTTTTGGTATGCCCTTCACAAGCCTGATGTGTACAAGCGCCTGGAAGAGGAGGTTGTTGCTGCGGATCTGTCCGACGCCGTATGCTCTTTTAGCTCCGCCCGCGCGCTTCCTTGTGAGTTAGATGAGAATATCCCGTATTCCCATGCAAAACGAGACTGATAGATGCCGGGGTAGATCTCGAAGCGGTGATCCGCGAGGCTATGCGTATGCACCCTGGAGTCTGCATGTTGCTGGAACGCTACGTCCCTGACGGTGGCCTGACTTTGCCGGACGGAAGCTACGTTCCCACCAACACGGCCGTGGGCATCAATCCCTATGTTGTCGGCCGCAACAAGAGTATCTGGGGCGAAGACGCTGACGATTACCGACCGGAGAGATGGCTCCAAAAGTCGGGCGAGACTGACGCGGCATACAAGGAGCGACTTCGCTTGTACAATGCGGCGGATCTGACCTTTGGTGGCGGCTCACGGGTTTGCATTGGCCGAAACCTGGCGCATCTCGAAGTCTACAAAATCGTCGCGACCTTGGTCCGCAGGTATGAGATTTCGCTCGTGGATCATAATCGTCCATGGAAGGTCACAGGAAGTTGGTTTCCACGACAAAGGGGGCTCAAATGCTACTTGAAGAAACGGGAATAGCCACTTCGGCGATTTCAGGGCTGCGGCTTCTTGTCTTGCCGTCCAGAAGTGAGGCCATAATAAGTTTTCACGATAGAAATCAGGATAGGGATGTTTCTGTTTGTTGTAACAGCACCTGCGGCCCGCACTGCATGTTACCTACGGCTTGTACGATCATCCGAACAACGTGACCCCAAACCAAACGCGGCAACTTTCTCAAAGCTTCTACAATTGTGTCAAATCAAATCAAATTACAAGAAAGACACATAAAATTACATGCAAATTGCTAGCTGCTGCTCCTGCATGTGGAAGCAAGGGTGTTGGGCCCCGCCGTCACGGACATGGATGCAAAGCGTTCCAGTGGGTTGAACGAAGAGAATCGTCTTGCTGGGCCGACACGAGCTTGGCCTCGTCTCGTCAAGGTGACCAGTGAGATGATGAAAAGTGCCGCGTGTTCTTCAACGTCTGTCACGTCTGCACTCTGCAAGATCTTCCGAGATCTTCAACAGAAGAATCCATGTCCAAACAAGCCAAAACAGGGGGGTTTGCATCCTGTCAAAAGAAGCGGATCGACAAGTCGTGGACCAACAAGATGAAATCCGAAGTCATTCTCGTTATCATGATCGAGGAACTTGTCGACGTCTCTTCTTGGGCGGAAGCCATTTGCTGGGGCCTCCAACACGTGGCCCCGCAAGACGTTGAAAGTCCAGCCGCGCGACACAGTGAACGCATCGATGATCAATTGAAGCTGGAAGACATGATGAGGTAGGATCTTCTTTCGCATGTCTGTGCCGGGCTCTTGCATTGCTAGCTTGGTGACGATAGCGGCGAAATCGTTGAGGCCGAAAATGACGCGGTGCTGCCTCCATGGGCCGTGAGCTGACCAGTCAATGCTCTCTAGAACATGGCGCTCTCCTTTAACGCGAATTTGTTGCATAACTACCCCCGAAAAGACATTTACTAGGCCGTAGAGCCAATTGATCGTGTAGGAACGACGCCATGTGAGCCTTTGCTCACGGGCTGCTCGCTTCACGTCGAAAGTCGGGTCCCAAGTACCAATCTCAGCCAGCATGGCTTTGGTTGGCTTGCCAGTCCTATTCTTCTGAAAGTCTTCTATGAAATCGACAAGGTCCTCATACGCATTGATCAGGATATGCTCCTTGATGTCAATGTCAGTTTCCTCCACTTTACGGGTCGTTCCGTCGGGCGTTTCCACGTGCAACGCCACTGTGAACATGCCTTGTGCTTTGTTAATGTTCCCTCTGGTGATGGTCTTCATCACAGTCTCGTACGATTCGTGACCGGGGAATTCGGCAAAGATGTCCAACTCTGTCTGCTTTACCATACCGACGGCGAGATTGGACATGGTACCAGCGACAGCACTGTTGAGTTCTTGATAAGCAACGTCGTGCCAGATTCCTTGGAGATGGTTCCGTAAATCAGTCCATTCCTCGGCGATAGAGTCCTCCTCGTCTTCGATGATGCGGTAGCTCTCCAAAAGCACATCGTCCAAGTTGGCCTGTTCAGAGTGGGCCGGTATTTGAGGCTTGGTTTTGGATCTGGGCTTCTTTCCTTTCTTCCCTTTCCCAGGCCTTCTCTGGATACGTCTCTGTGCAGTTGCAGGGGTACCGGCTTCGTCAGAAGAATCCTGATCCTCTTCTTCCACGACGTTGAGCGCTAAGAATTTGTTGTTGAAGACGGCCTCCTCGATTTCACCAAGGTCTGCATCTGGCTTTTGGCTGAAGGTCCAATCATTCCCACTGAGCGCCTTGAAGCTTTGATAAGGGCGTCGATGAAGATCCTGTGGGCAGCGTTGCTCTTTTCAACGTCGGCACCGGGATTTGTGTTCGCGAATTGCTGGAATTCAGCATGGTGAGCGGATCTGGCTACAATGATGGAGCGAAGTAACTGCAGTATCGCGGTTGGGACAGGCTTGGTGTGCTTGCGAGCTCCGCCATGGCCACCAAGCCAGAGACTGTGGTTTAGCCCGACGCATTCAGCGAGGGCGATAAGCCATCGTCAGTATCGGTGGGAAGGGTCTTGATAACGGAGTTCGAGGCGTGGATCATCCAGCAAAGAATATGTCTGGTGTCTCGCTTGTAGGCCATGTATGAGTTATGGGACGCCATCTTGACTTCGACCCATTGGAGAGACACAGTTCAGCCACGAAATCGTGTGTGTTCCTGCGAGAGTCGAGACCCTGGCTTACGTCTAGAGCCGGACGATTTAGTTCAGACTTTGCCGTGAGCATCTCTGAATGTGAATGCTACGGTGTGTGTTTCTGGGGTGGTCGTTGAAGATACAGAGTTTGGTGCTTGTGAGGGGCGGATGATTAAGCGAACACTGTGAATCACCTGACTCGAGGTGGGCCGGGGGGGAGGCAGGAGGGGTCAGGGAGCGGCTGGCATGTTGGGAGGTAATAGCCCGCGATGTCCCAAGAATATGGCTGCCTTATGAACCTCCCTATTATCAGTTCCAGCCAGTGAGAATTATTTCAACTGATTTCCCCGATTCATTGCTGACAATGGCCGATGGTATAACAGATGTTCTGCTTTGATTCTCGACTCAATACGGAGAACATAGGCGAATGAAAGTTTCTGAAAAATCATGAGATGCTGCTAGGAAGAGCTGCGTACAACATGGGTGGGACCTGTCAAACGCTCTTCCTGGGGCGAATAGGTTCTATCAATATAGGAGCGCGGAGATGCAATGGTTCTAGTAGTGCGTCGATGGTTTAAAGCGTCCTCTGCTTCCGCCAACATACGACAGGTATGACGACGTGGCGTGGGTGGTCAGAGGCGTTGAGGGAAGCAGATGGCCAATACTCGCACAGGAGAGCGAATACCCTGCCTTCGGAGCCGAGCCCGAGCAGCCCCGGCCCGGCAGGGAGAAATCGTGGCCGTAGACTAGGTAGATTTCTACAATAGAGGACATTTGCGGAATGAATGACGAGGCATCATCGACCGTCCGCGAAGACATTCTCTCAATACTACGCTTGCACCCTCATCAAAGCACGGAGAGTGATTCAGGTTGAGGCACGCCAGGTGACGTCAAAAAGCCCGACGGGAGACAGAAGACCCATGCTCATTGCCTTCTTTCCCGTCCATTCGCACCCAAGCTGGATGTCAGCCGTGGAGAAGTGGCTCGGAAGGTACATGTAAGACAACTTATAATCTGGGGGTTTTGGTTTGAACGGGCCTCGGCGCTGTGGCTGACGCTGTCGAACCCGACGTCATTTCCCGAGATCTCCGCCAATTCAAGGGAATGGGAATGGAAATCGCGTAGAGCAACGAATACGGGGTCATCTTGAGGGGCAAGTAGAACAAAGTCGGCCTGTCTCGCGTGCATCAGTTGATCTGGCGAGGAGGAGAGAAAAAGAAGCAAACGTCCAGCAGGGATGTGAGGCACTCTCGAGTTGGGGATACGTCGCTGTTGGAAGTTGCGCTCAGTCCGTCGATGTAGTGTTTCATGGTCAGGGTCCTTCTGGAATGCTTGGTGCGGACTGGAGAAGCACCAACGTGGTCCACCGATAACAAGCAACGTTGTTTCTTTGTGCAATCCTTTTTTTTTTTTTTTTTTTTTTTTTTGGGCTGAATGCATTCTTGAGGTTCCAGCGAAGATTCGTGTTGGATGTTTTGAGGCAGGGGATTTTCGCCTTTGCGGACTTGAGGAAGTACATTTGTAATAGGGAGACGATGTGCTTTCGTCTTGTTGGGATGCACGGGGCGCTCTTGGTTTCCAATAGCGCAGTTGACCTGCTTAGCTAATACAGGCCAGTGTTCTCTTTGGGTGGAAGGTACGATGCTTTTTGGCGCTCAGGAAGAGGTCAGTGGTTGGCCACTTCCATCTTCCATTTGGTTTTTCCAGGCACCAAGTGGTCCAACCACGCCCTTCCACGCCTTCCATTTCCGTTCGTCTGGCAACACGGGACATCAGTCGCTCTTTCCGATTGCTTTTTTGTACGCAGGGTTTCTGGTCGTGGGCTGTTGATGTTTACTACCTTAATGTCGTTGCTACTTCCAGCTGCCTTAGGTACCCTTGGATGCCAGCCGCAACCTGGAAGCATTTCATCTGCATGTCGATCTAGCACAACACCACCTTTCCCCCATGGCCAATCCCCCTTCTTCCCCCGTCTCCATTCCTGAATGCCTTCCAAGGTAGAGTGCCGACCACCGCTAGGGCCGTTGATTGGGCGTCGGATTGCGTCGCGCTGAAGCTGAAGCACGACCACTGGCACGTCCGGATCTGCGGGCCAAGTGCTTCGTCCTGACTGGCCGTAAGGTACCGTGTGGTGCATGGAGCGTGGCACACGCGGTCCAGCGTTTGGCGGTCCTGGGCCCCCTCTCCGTTCCCCTCCTCGCGGTACCTTGGCTCACTTAGAAGAGGGCACTGTTTTATGCCAGGTAACAGCAGGGTGAAGGTGTAGACACCGAGTATTGCAGTATTATTCCTTCGTATCTCCTCGCTCAGGCAAAACAGGCAAAGGCACACACAAAAACACACAAGGGCAATAGGCCAAGGGAGACCGCTCCCCCTTCGGACTGCAACTGCAAGCTGCAGGAGTAAGCTCCGTCCTGCCGCCATCTTTCTCGCCTTACCTTGTTTCGCCTCGCCTCGCCTGGTTTGATCACGCCGTCAAGCAAGCCATTCGAAGACCCGGCGAGAAGTCTGCTTCAACCAGTCCAGAAGTCTCTCATCCACACTTTCGGTTTCAGCTGCCTTTAGCCTTCCAAATTGTTTGTCGGTGTCCAGCCTTGCCAGTGTCTTTCTGATTTTTCGATTCTCTTCCACTCGCATCCCGACCCGGCTGTCAGCGAGAGCTTGGGACTGGCTGGACTTGGCTGATCAGGGAGGGTCGGCCAGTGGTCCGGCCTCTCACCGTTGGTTTTCGCTCATCAATTTTTGACTCACTCTCATCTCACGCCGCGACCCGATTGGAACGGTCGCATCCCTTTCTCGTCTGGCTTCTCCCCCTCAGCGGTTTTTTGCGCCTTCATTGCGATATTTTCCGAGCCGTTCAAGAGCAACAAAACGACGACAAGCGAGCGACGACTACCATCCCGACGGCATACAAGCAGTAAACCTGGGGCGATCTCCCCCACACAACCCCCGGCGCGGTGAGCCAGCCCAACAACCCCATCCGCCATGCGCCTCGCCAGGGCCCCGCGATGGAGGGCGGCGAGCCGCAATTCCGACAAGGTCTCCGTCCTCACTCTGCTGGGCATGTCAGAGCTTCTCAAGATTCGCGGTAAATGGTCTCTGGCACTGCGCCTGGGCAACGTTGCTCTGCAGCAATCCCGCGGTTTAGGCACCTTAACCGAAGGTCTCGCCCTCCTGAGCGTTGGCCATGCCTATCGCAATCAGACCCCGGAGGACTGGATCTCGGCCCAGCACCACCTCCGCATGGCCAAATTGCTGCTAGAGGGGCTGCCGCCAAGCGAGGACCAAACTTTTTATCTCATGCGCGCCGTATTGCTGCTTGGCGATACTCTTGTGCGTCGGGAGGACATGGGGGATATCGCCGAAGCCGAAGAGCTGGCGCATTTGGCCGAAAGACTACTGCGCAAGAGCCGCGAGCGACCAAGCAAGACCTTCCGGTGGACTCTTTTCACGGGCTCATGGCGCGACTTTTGTCTGCATTCCATGGTTGAGCTGGGTGAAATTTACTACTACACCAGCCGTTGGGCCGAGGGCGAGAAGCTACTACGCGAACTGGTGCCAACATTGGTCAAGAGGAGAGGGAAGCGGCACGTTACAACCATCGAGGCCCAGCGAGATCTGGCCAGCATGCTGGTCAACCAGGACAAATACGAAGAGGCTGAAATTGCCTACCGTATTGCCAGGGATTGGAATGAAGAAGTTCCGGTATTCGGGCACGAAGAAAAAGCCGCCATCGATTACAATATCGCCATGTGCCTGTCTGAGCGCGGCAAGGACAACGAGGCGCGGGACGAGATTGCAAGTATGGATTTGGCTGCCGACTTACTGCACTATGCCAATGGTGAGTGGACGCTGAAGCTCGCACGCTTGACAAGCTTGCGATTGAAAAAGTACGAAGAGGTTATCGGTCTTTGTCAAAGATTTCAACGGGTGCTGGATGAACACAGGGCGAGATTTGGTATTTGCAGCGCCGTCACGCTGAGGAACATGGAAGATCACGTCACCGCCCTCAAGGCTTTGCGGCGGTGGGACGAGGCCATCGTCATCCTCCGCGACATGTGCAGCCGCGAAGCGAGCGACGTCGCACGCGTGGTCGAGCAAACCCTCGAGACTCGTATCAACCTCGCCCACACTCTCCGCTGTGCAGGTCACCACGAGGAAGCGGCATACGAATACCGGAAGTGCCTCGAAATAGAGCGTGCTGCGTCCGACGAGTACAAAGACGAGGCCCAGGTCAGGAATATTCTGAAATATTTGGCATACCTGTACGAATTAGCAGGCGATAAGGTGAACGCATTGATCGCCTACGCCCAGTTACAGCGGGAGTACTGGGGACGACCGAGCCAACATCGAAACTTTATCAAATACGAGTGGTTTCGAGGGAAGATGTTCATGCTGCAGGGACGGTGGGAGCACGCGTTGAAGATGCTACTCAGTGCGCTGGCAGTGAAAAGGGGCGTGGAGACGGCAGTCGCCATAATCACCGGTCTACCGATTGAGGCCGTCCACGCGATGCAGCCTGGGAGGAGAATTCCGGAACCTACACAACCAGACGTGCTCGAGATCGATGACGAGATGGGTGATGACGACCAGCAGGATACGTTGGTGGAAAAGGTCGATAGCGTCAAGCAGATCGAGGTCAAGGAAGTTGCCCTCGAGGACGAGGAGGCCGATCAGGCTTGGGACGAGGTAGACTGGTGGGAAGAGGTCATCAAGGATGCAGTCGACGCCGTCAGGAGGGAACAGCCGTTCCAGGCTTGCATGCCTCTCGACGAGGCGGATTCCGAGGTTGACGATGACGAGGTCCAAGAGACGGTGGACGCTGTCCTGACGATGAAGAGCGGATATCCCGCCGTGCCGGCGAGCGAAGAGTGGTCGCAGCCGCAATGGTCGAGGCTCCCAGACACGTATGAAGAGTTGGTGGTGCAACAACGAAGGGTGACGGAGGAGAGCAGAACGTGGGTTTCCTAGAACGATTAATGAGTATATGGGCGTTCGTTTCCTTGATAATCCATTAATGAGGGGTACATACCACTGTCAAAATGAAGACTCCATACCAATTTATTACATCAAAATGAGGTTGAGAAAAAAGGGATTCTTAATATTTTACTGCGAAATGACATCAAGCGAGAAACCTTCGCTCGACCAGACGAGTCCTAACATCTAAAACGCAGACAATCTGAAGGGAGTTCATTAGCCACCAAGGTCAATGAATCAAAAAGAGGATAACAAAATAACAGGAAGAGTTCCCGGATGAGTAAGGAATTTTTATATACATATAAAAAAGACTTCATTGAGTACCCATGAAGGCAATGAACATCAGGGGAATGGGGCATAACAGCTTCACCTCAAACTACTATAATTCAATTTATCCAGCTTACCTAGTTACTAATTCAACCTGCGAGGCTCGGAACGGCTCGTTGGTTCGTCTTGCGCAGAAAGGCCAAGGGACTGGGCAATACTTGCTGGTATTAAATGGGGAGAATCGAGCCGGAGAAAGCGTAATAAGGTTCAGACAGGATTCATTTATCAAGCTCCGTAAGTAAAAGTTTCGGTTGATCGTGCTGGTGGTGAGTTACAGCATGGCCTAAACTCAACTGCACCTTGAATATATTAAACTCTAGACTTTCCATGGTACTGCGATCTAATACAATTATCTCTGCTAACAAAATGTAGAGTCAACTGTGTAACTGCAATGTTGCCGCACAATTTTGTTTTATATTCATTCGTCTCACAAACAATGAAGCTCGACTTCTAGCTACTTACTAACGCACTATCCCAAATGAAGCTCATCGCAACTATCCTCCTACTCCTGGCGGCAATGCCCCTGGCCTCGGCAACCCCTCCCAATCCGCCCTGGTGCGGCCTGATGAACGACAGACAGGCACACTGCGCCCGCACCAAGAACGGCATGGTTATCTGGTCGCCCGGCGGCATCCTTCCCTTTTCTCGGCGGTACACCACGTACGCTTACGACGTGGACGGCGATATCCCCTCCATCTGCCACCGTCTCTGGGAGGGCCTGAAGCCCTACATCGCAGAGTACGTCGTCCCCCTCTTTTCATTGATGACACCTCCCAGAAACTAATCAGTCTCGCAGCTGCGTTCCGTGGTCTCACGAGGCATGGAAGCCGTACTGTCGCGCCAGGGAGTCGAATGCCACCACGCTCGAGTGGGGATTCGAGACCTCTCTATTGTGCGATCCGTGGAAGGTGCATGCTGCTTGGTATCACGCGACGAAGAACGAGTACGGCGATATATTCTGCTGTAAGTTGGATTAATCGGCTCGCTTTGGGTGCTTGGAGTAGGTAGAGTAGGCCGAGAGTGGAATTGCACTACGAGGACAGACCTTCGGAGTCCTGGATCTCACAGTTTTTTTTGCAACTTGCTGTTAACATCATTGGAGCCACGATTAAGAATAATTGAACGGATATGAATGCTGTAGAGGCCTCTATAAGTACAACGTCTTGTTGCGTCATCAGCACTCACATCTGCAAACTGGCTTTCAAGGACCTCATCCTTCGGCCCATAACGCCCCACTCCGCGTCTCCGCTGCCGGTTTTAGCGCCCATATCACCGGCCGCGGAGTTCCGTGGAAGGATTCCAGCGCCTCTTTCGTTGAGACTGATTACGTACGCGCTTGGCGTCGCTTACCTGGCGGGAACGAAGGCTTCGACGTCTTCCCAAGTATTTCAAGCCTCCTCGTAGTCACCCATTCAATGGAGGCCCAACGTCAGTTTTGAATTCATCAATCCACGTGCACTACGAACGAAGTCTGCGGGTCATTATCATCGACACCTCTCTCCAACGAAATGGCCGTCCTTGTACTGGGAGCTGGCGAGCTCGGTTCAGCGATGCTGAAAGCCCTTGCTTCGCATCCCTCACGGCCTAAGGATTCTGCCCTTTCCGTCCTTCTGCGGCCGGCAACCATGTTGTCCACCGATGCCGCAAAAGCCAAAACCGTTGCAGGTTTCAAGTCTCTGAGCATTTCCATCGAAGCAGGTGACGTCGTCGACGACTCCGTTGAGACCCTGGCCTCGACTTTCGGCAGATACGACACAGTCATCAGCTGCACGGGCTTCGTCGGGCCGCCAGGAACGCAACGGCGCATCTGCGAGGCAGCCCTGCGAGCTCAAGTCCCGCGCTACATCCCCTGGCAGTTTGGCGTCGACTACGACGTCATCGGACGAGGCAGCCCGCAGGTCCTGTTCGACGAGCAGCTCGACGTCAGAGACATGCTGCGGGCTCAGGCGCGGACCGAGTGGATCATCGTCCGCACGGGACTGTTCATGAGTTTCCTGTTCGTGAGAGAGTTTGGGGTCGTCGACTTCGAGGAGCGGAAGCTGAGGGCTCTGGGTGACTGGGACGTCGAGATCACGCTCACGGGTCCGGAGGATATTGCGAGGATGACGGCGGAGGTCGTGTACGAGCCGCGAGGGGTTCCTGGGAGTGGAAGGAACGTGGTGTTTGTTTCTGGCGATACGGTCTCGCATGGCCGCGCGGCGGGCTTGGTGGAGAAGAGGTTTCCAGATGTAAAGTTCTCGAGGGAAGAGTGGGATATGGAGTTGTTGAATGAGAATTTGAGGAAAGACCCGGGAGATATTTGGAATAAGTATCGCGGGATCTTTGGGTCCGGAAAAGGAATCTCGTGGCCCATGGATAAGACTCTCAACCACGAGCGCGGGATCGAGTGGGAGGACTTGGAGACTTACTTGAGGAAAATGGAGACACCGGAGTCCTTATAGACATAGTCCAGATTCTTCATTGGGTGGCTCAGCTAATCATACACCAAAATCCTCGAGATACGATATCTTCAAATTTACGGAGCTCCAAACCCCGGAAATTGTCACCAGGAGTTATAACAGCAGCACGAGTCGTTTGTTTTGCGAAAGCATCGCCGGTTTAGAGAATGGAGTTTTGGCGAGGGAGAAAATAATGGCAATGGGAAAAAGTCGATCGGGCGCACTTTCGAAGTGGCTGATCCTCCTTGTGCATAATGCATTGGATCGCAGCACTATCACGAAAGCTTCGCGTGGTGGGGTTTGGATGCAGCGAGGCTAAAGATACCGACGAGCCGTTTAGACTAGGGGAAGCTAAAAAGCGCTTTTAACTTAAAAAGCGTATAGCTTCGCTTAATATATAAAAAGCAGCAAAAAGCGTATAAAGTAGCGCTATACTTAATTAGGTAGGTCGTAAGCTACTATTACTATTAAATTTTTGATATTATTAAAACTTTGATTATAAAACTCTTATATTATTAAGTTAGTGAGAAAAGCCTAATAACGCTAAAATACTATACCTATTACTTAATATATTAGTTATAAGGTAATTTACTCTTCTCCTATATAATCCTATTATTAATAAATATCCACGGTATTATTATAAGTTCTATAATTAGGAATAGATCTAGGGGATCTTATACTTTAAATCCTACTTAAACTCTATTTATAATAATATATATAACTAACTAGCGCCTGATATAGCTAATAAGTAGATATTGATTTATATAAATAATTATTATTATAATATATTAAATTACTACTTAGTAGTACTGATTGGGAGAGAGTAAGCGAGGAGGACTTATTATATATAGAAGTTAAGCTTTTTAATAATATAGAGCCTAAGGTAAGTTATTTAACTAAAGAGGACTATATATTAGATAATTAAGAGTTATTATAGGTACTCTATATAAAAATAAATCTCTACTTATTATACCCCCTTACTTTAAATAATTAGAAGCGGGCGCCCTGCTTGCGTTGAATGAAAAAAGCGACCTGCTTGCTTTGCTGGGAGCTACCCCTAGTTCAGATGTGGATAATCGGCACGAAAGTCTGTTTGGATCATCGCACGGTCAAGACGAACCCAAAGTTGGGCACCAAACCTTGTGTTAAGCTTATCTTTGCAAGCCTACCCACGTGTCCCAAGTGTGCCGTCTTAGCCGGCACGCTACTTACTACTTACTTCTGATACTGCACTTATCTGATTTCTTACTCGCGAAGTTTTTTTCACCCGTTCCCGCACAGATGCCTAGGACTCGAGGATGACGACGACACGAAGACTGGACGCGAATGGTTTCAGACCGGTAACGTCCATTCAATTTCACACTCAAGAATGAAGTAGTTTGGCGCGAATTGAATTTGAAGTCGGAACTTCGGGTAAGTCAAATTCGCGTCGGTACCGATCCCGCTCATTTCCGCCAGTTCATCGGATACCGTACTAGAGATGCGAGTAGTACCCTTCCAAGGCCTAGATTCTTCTTCTAATCACGACAAGATAATCACCAGACAAACCCTCGTCAAGACAGACGCGATGAACTGATCCTCGATCGAACGAAATCAGGGCGTAAAATAAGGCGCGATGAGGCATTCTCAATAGAGGTGTAACTGGAGTAGCCTGAAGATATCCCACTGCCCGGGAAAAAAACAGAAAAAAAAAACAAGAAAACTCCAGTTTTCTGTAAAGCCAAAGCGTATCCTCCAAGAGGCCGACAAAGGAGAATCTACGTTCCATTCACTCTCGGTAGATCAGAGGCTATCTGGAGATCCTTTGGTGGTCGGATCCTTTTTGAATTGAAGTTTGAACGTTCAAAGTCCAGACCGGCCGTCGTAGGTGACGGGAAATCAGTGAGCGACAAGGACTCGCAGACGAGTGGCGAGTCCGACATTGAACGCTGCGCTGTTTACCACGTGCCAAGGACTTAGCAGATGAGTGGACGGCATTGAGTTCGACATTTGTTACGACATATGGATGCATCCGGTATATCATGTGATACTAGTACGTGTGCAGAACATTAGGGTACCTAGGATTAGGGTATAAAGACCCCTATAAGGTCTCCCGTAGTAGTCACTATAATATAAGTAAGTTTTTTCTTATCTTATAATACCTACTATTCATAGTGATGTCGTTATAATTGAACTCTACCACGTGCCTCGTGCACCGGAAGACTAAGATTGACTTTTCCTAGCGTCTCGATAAGCTCGTTGCACGTGCCTAGCTTAGGTCATGTCCTACTATTGACAGCTCTCACATTACCGACAGAGTTTCGGGGGGAGAGTAGCTTGAGTCATCCGCACTGGAAAACCAAGCGGCTGGTGCTCTTGATAAGCTTTATGTCCGGAAAAGTAAAACGGGGTCATGTCCACGCCGAAGGATGAATAAATACTTAGCAGTAGTTACTGACTACTGTGACGATTTGGGACAAAACCTTGAACTGGAAGACTCGGAATGAGCCATAGGCGGCTGTTGCTCCAGGACAGGCGCGCATTTTCTGTCAGCGTTGTTTCGACCAGATCTTCTTGCCCCTTTTCTGAAGGTTTCGCGTCCAAGGCTCGGCGCCAAGGTCTGTCGATATCAGCAAACAGGTTGGGCGCGCGACGCGCATGCTAGCAGGCTTGGCTGTTTTACAATCCGGCGTGACAAGATCCTGCAGCGGCAGCCTGATAAGCTTGGGGTTCATCGCATTATCTGAGATGACAGGGCAAAAGAAAGAAAAGCTCAGACAGATTGGAGGGATGCAGACAGAAATTTACGGGCGGTGATGCATGTTCAGAAGAGCCGCTCACTGACTACGGTCGCCAAGGCCACCGCCGATCAGGAGGCATTTGGTTGCCATACCGATCTATTTCTGTCTGTTGTCTTCCCTCCTCCCCCCTTTTCACGCAGCAATCGGGCGGGCGATGCGACACTGATGATCGATTGACTGGGTTCCAGTGGCTGTCGCAATACTCCTGGCGAGAAGCGTGGGACTCCGCTCACGGTTCACGAGATACAAGGCATTTCGGTGAACTGAGTCAGATTGAGCCGCAGAGCTCATTCTTCTCTATCATCTCGTCGGAAGTCGACCGCGATCAAAGTCGATCCCGTCTCACGCCTTGCCGGACCTCTTCATTGGAAACAAATCTGGGGAATAACAATTATAACATAGCTGAGCCGTGGCGATGGGCGGCATAGACAATCATATGTCCAAGACAAATCGACGGCAGCCAGCCGCTGGATGATCAGCATCGCAGCATCAGTCCGATGTTCCACGAATCAAAACATCGGACGAAGACGATTTCTGCTCAAGCCGAACACGATGATGGGCGGCTGACGTCGTAGTGGGCGAGGATCACCTCGTCTACCTTAAATCTCCATCTCCGACAAGCGTTACGGGGGTTTCAGCTCTGCTCACCTCAACAGAAAACATGCAAACTGCAGATTGAGACCGGAGGCAAACTGCAACAGCATGAGTACCTCACCGACGGCCAGCACAGGATTGGCTCGGCCCCCACCTTTGGAAGACCGGCCGGGACGTGTCCGGTCTCCTGTAGATGACTCTGCTGCTCAGGACGAGGCCTGGCCTCCGGAAGGGTGGGCGAGCAGCCCCGGCCACACCGGCAGGGAGGTATGCGACAGACCAACGGGTGACAGCAGCACACACACCACGAAAAAAAAAAAGAAAAAATATAATCTTGCAAGGGAATCGCAGTTTCCGAGATGGACTTCGACGCCGCCTGGCCAGTGCGACACCTCACCGAGCGAGTTGAGGCACACTATCAAGCCACCTAATAATAGGGGCCCTTATATGCATAATGCGGCTGCATCACCGGTATTAACTTGCGGCTATTCCAAGCCAGAATATCCTTGACGTTTATGTGATGATCTGTAGTTCACGGCGCACTGATTCTCCAACTTTCACATTAAGAAGAATCTCATGGTTTACGGACACCGAGAAATCAGATGGAAATGTTCTCCATCAGAACAAAGCATCTGAACTTAACCGGAAAAAAGCCGAAAGGCGACGCGCCGGGATTAAAGTGACGTGATCATTGATGAGTCCTCCCACGACCAGCTGCAGCGTGGTATGCGCCCAAGAGCCAAATGAACATCGGCCAGCAATTCTCAGGGGCACCTTGCCGCGCGCGTTGCCGTCATGATGGCGGCCGTGATCTGTCGTCCCGCCAAGACCCTAATCACTTTCCCTCTGGCATCAGATTCAGATTCCGCGCGGCCGCAGCTAGTGACGCGGGTGGGCAATACGGCGGTCATGATTTTTCTCGTTTGAGAAAGTCTTGGCATTGCGTTGGAAAACTGGGGAGCGTGGAGATTCGCGATAGAGACGTTCACGGTGGTTGGCTTGTCTGAGTGACGACTGTTTCGAAACGAGCTGCAAGCGGCAGCAGGACATTGAGCCGTGCCCCTGGCAGACAGCATGGGGCAGTGGGCAGCAAGATGGTGTATCTGTTGTCCGTGACTGAGTGACGGACAGGAACAGATGAGGTCGAGGTCGTCCGGGCCGGTGCGATGTTGGTGTGGGCGGCTGGGTGGCTTAGCAACTGCACGATTGAAGGGGGAAAACTCCAACATGGCGCCCACACGTCGACCACATTGGGCCATCACGTTATTCAAGAAATGGGACTCGCCTGTGTTCAAGCTTTGGGGCCAAGGAGATCGAATTAAAGGGCGGGCCTGGCTAGTCAGGAGACGGGGGTCCCTGGTCGAAAAGTCAGTACGCAGTACCGGGAGCAGCCATTTCGACTCCCTTTCGGGCAAAGACTTGCAAGCAAACAATCAAGTTGGGATGAGTCCATGTCCAACTCGGGAATCGACTCCGTTTTGCGACGACAGCAACCACCACGCTCGCCCAGCGAAGCTCACCACTCCTCCTTGGCGCCAAGGCTGACAGGATCTCTCTTAGTGTAAGCCCACTTTCTGGAAACATGGTGGACGTGTGGCTCAAGTGCGGTCGTCGCTACCTGCATCGACTTTTTCATTTCCTCCGCGTCGCTTATTGATTGATACCTGCGCGGTCTGCGGAGGAGATGGAGCTCGTGACCTTGGCTTGCGATGGACCAGTTCCCATTCCGGTCTGGACCACATCCAGTATTGGTTCCGGCAGTGTAACTCTGCGGTAAACATAGAGGTGGGAAGATACCATTCACCCCCAGCAGCTCGGTCGATATAAGTAAGGACGTGATGTCCGGTCCTCGATCTGGTTTCTGTCCTCATCACTTTCTTCTCACACCTCTTCAGTCTTCATTCTTCATTACACTCTTTCAAGCAGGCTTGAATTTACTTCTTCGCTCTCTCAAGTAGACAAGCCTCTTTCCGCTTATCTCGCCTTTCTTACCAACTCTGCCAACCAACCAACCAACCATCAAAATGAAGTACTCCGCTGTCGTCGCTCTTAGCACCTTGGTGCTCGGCATCGCTGCCGCTCCCGCCGCCGACGGCCCCAAGGGCCACCAGCTCGCCCGCGCCGAGCACGGCTACTTCAACTTCCTCCACAACGCCGCCCGCGCTGAGAAGGACAAGCCCAGCAAGACGAAGTCTGCTCACAAGTCCAAGAAGACCAAGGCTTCCAAGACCCGCACCCCCGGCTCTATCATCACCTCCGCCCCCTTGGCCGTCGCCGCTGCCAACAACGGCACCGCCGGCGGCGACTTCCCCGCCGCTTCAGGCACCTCCGTCCTCAAGGCCGCCCAGACCATCGCCGCTGGCGAGTCCTTCGACGGTGGCATGAAGATGTTCGACCGTGGTGTCTCCTGCACTGGCCAGGCCGAGGGCGGCGACTCCGACGCCGTCTTCATCCTCGAGTCCGGTGCCTCCCTCTCCAACGTCATCATCGGCCCCAACCAGATCGAGGGTGTCCACTGCAACGGTGGCTGCACTCTCGACAACGTCTGGTGGTCTGCTGTCTGCGAGGACGCCTTCACCATCAAGAAGCAGGAGGCAGGCCAGACTACCAAGATTACCGGCGGTGGTGCTAAGGGCGCTGAGGACAAGGTCCTCCAGCACAACGGCGGCGGCACCCTCTCCGTCTCTGGCTTCACCGTTTCCGACTTCGGCAAGCTCTACCGCTCTTGCGGCAACTGCAAAACCATGTTTGAGCGTCACGTCATCTTGGACAACATCGACGCTTCCTCCGGGAAGCTCCTTGCTGGTAAGTCTCTACGACTGAAACAAAGACTAGGAAGCAATCGGCTGACACTATCTCCTTCCAGGTATCAACTCCAACTACGGTGACACTGCTACTTTCCACAACATTGTCGCTTCTAGCGTCAAGGAGATCTGCACTGAGTTCGAGGGCAACGACACCGGTGACGAGCCCACCAAGAAGAGCAGCGGCCCTTCTGCTTTCTGCAAGTACTCCACCTCTGATATCAAGAGCTCGTAAGCTCTCATACCAAATAGCGAGATCTGTTCGGGCTCCTTTCGCCCCGGATGAGAGATCCACGAGTGTCAATAATAGAAACGACACAAAAACGGCTTGTTTACTTGTAGATATACTTCTTTCTGTACATGCCCATATGTATGTATTCTGAATCAAAAGCCCTGGGGGCAGTTGTCATAACCGTTGCTTCCGCGCCTGTGAACCTGATGATGTCTCTGATCCACAGCAAACATCTGTCGAGAAACTCGGGAATGACGAACAACATCCATCTCAGTGGAGTATGAACTTGCTCTCTTTCCTCTCACCATTGCGCCACTGATCGACGGCCCTTCCGTACATGTACCCATGGAGATACGTATCACCAACGTAGCGATATTCCGAACGACATCCTTCCGGTCGAAGCAGAACGGGCGTGGAGCAGCCGAAAGGTACGACAACAACATCACCGACGGCCATAAACCCCGAACCCATACCCAAGCGGCCTTTTTCAGTGATGAAGAGGCATCGTCCCATCATTCGAGACCCAAAATGTTCCTGGAGGAACCTACGACGAGCGTCAGACTTGATGTCCACCTTCGCACTGACGTATCTGTCGAGATCTCGGTCGAGTGGTAGATGTGGTAGACGATCCCGGATCAGCGACGCAAAGACATGGTAGCAAGCCGTCACCCAATCGGACGGCCTGGACCACTTGCTGGGTACTTGATTGAGGCAAAGCACTCGACAAAAGAACTCATGGGCCTCGATGTCGTCCATCCGGAAGTTACCGAGGAGCAGCGCCCGCCAGTGCATGAAGGCCATGAGGTAGTCGGCCAATGTGCAGAGAGTGCCGACGGCGATACCGTGAGCTGCTATGGTGTCAATCTGAACGCCACTAATCTCCAGCTTGTTGCGCCGTTCGTCCTTGAAACTGAAGACGGCATCCGTATTCCTCGATGCAGAGAACCGGGGTTCGACAACCATGGCGCCTATAGCCGTTGCATCCGGAATGTGAGACCAGTCAGGGACCCATGTGGGAAGATTGGCCGTATCTGTGTGCAGCGGATAATGAATCGACTCGCAAATGACATCCAAACGTCTGGTAGTCCATAATAAGAAATCCACGACATTTGTGTAGATCTCCTTCACTGACAAACTGTAGTCAACAGGGAACTCATTTCGCACGTCTTCCGACAGTAGACCAAGAATGCCGAAGACTTTGTCCTTGGCATCCGATGCAAACTTCCTCCTGCATGCACGCATTACCTCCAAAAGCGACTCCTCTCCGAAATACACGAGTGATCTAACGTCGGGAAGACTTCCGGGTCCTTGATAGGTCAGGATCTGCGAGTAGGTGAAGTGATTATGCGACGCCCTGGCGTAGGTTCTACCCTGGGAATTTCCAGGAAAGTAATAGTCCAAATCCCCCTTGTGTCTTTGGAAGACCCGTGATGCTTCCTGATAGACATCCCATGGGAGGATGCTAGAGCCGCAGTAGACCGTCACATCTCGAGCGTTGAAAACCTCTTGGACAACCCAAAGCCTCTTCCAGTAGTCCCTCTCGAAGAGAGAGACCGTGGCAGCTACCTCGGCCTCTCTGCTTTTTGAGGACAGAAGCCTGGTGATTTGATTCGGCGAGTCGGCTTTGCGAGCCACCTCTTGGAGAAACTCGGTTGCCGCTCGACTCCGATCTGCATCAGCGCCTAGCCAAACGGCTACTGACTCGGCTTTACTGTAGATCTTGGTCATGAGCTGAACCTGTTGTGTTCTTTCATCGCTGTTTTGCTGATCAATGCAGAGCCTATCCACCCAGACTGTGACTATTTCACCCTGGAGGCGGAGCGCGTCCAGAGCACCGTGGAGACCGACTGGAATAGGAATGTCGGTCCCTTCCAATTCCAGCCGTCGAGTGTCTCCCGCGTCTCCCCAAGCGTATGAGATGGCTACATATTTTGGTGGGCTGGAGATTGATGCGTGTGTTATCTGACATTTGATTTTCGACATTCTCGCAGGTAGTATTCGGACCAGCCTGAACTCTGACTCCCCGAGTTGGTTGTATCGGTAGACCTTGTCACCCAGTGTTCCAGTCGTACTCGAGGAGAACGTCTTGTTGGACACTGAGATCGATGGTCTGGAGGTTATGGCTGAACCACTAACAGAGCTTGGTCTATCGTGCCATGGTCCCCTTTCTTGATCAGACTTGGCTTTTGGGAACGGAGAGCCCAATGTGTCCCTTTGAGGCATGGAAGATGTTTGAGAAACACGGTCCTTGCGCCTATAGGCATTCTCGAGGATGCGAACTGGAGGTTCAAACGCATCTTGGTTCGCGCGACGAATCTTTGAGTCCGGACTCTGGATATCATACAGGCGGTTCTGTTCCGGAGGTCCCAGATGCACAGATCGGCCAGCTGTTGCTGACAGCTGAGGTGGACTGAGCGGGCGCGACGGTCGCACATCTTGCGAGGAGAAGCGGCGGTGGTCGTTCTTCAGTGGGGGAGGAGGAGAGGGAACTCGTCCCAAATACTGGTGAGGGGGAAGATGCTGGGAAACTGTGGGCGGAGGTGATGGTCTCAGCGGCTGCACTGAATAGGACTCCTTCTTCTTCGACTCCTTCTTCTTCCAGTTTTGGAGGGCCTCATCGTCTGAGTAGTACCCCCTGTTCGGCTGCGGCGCGGACAAATATTGAAAATCCCCCGATCGGCGAAGTTCGTCGTATCTTCCGACCATAATCGTTGTTGGTAAGTTCTTGAAGATGAAGCAGGTGCCAACCCAGGCGGCGTAGTCGGAGCTGAAGTTCTGTGATGTGCGACAATTACTGCCAGCTCAGGATCTCCTCCACAGGAGATGCTGACGGACGGTCAGATTCTGCCTAGAGCGGGGTGTTACGAATGAACAGCGCATGCATCCTGGTGTCTTTTTTGCGCTTACTTGTCACGAGCCAGGATAATATCGCGGGGAAAAGGGCTTAGCGGGCTAAGTTAGGGAAGTCTATAGGAGTTAGGAGATATAGGGAGGCACTAGGTAGCCCCTAGATAAGCCCTCTAGTCCTTATATAATAGGATAGAGGGCTAGAGAAGAATATTTAACCTAAGCTATATTTAATTATACTAACTCTATTACTTTATACTAACTATTTTATAATATATTCTTCTCTTATACTTATATTAATAGGGGTAAAGATTATTAGAGTAATATAATATATAATACTATAATACTTACTTATAGGTTTACTAAAGAAATAAATATAATATTACTTTAAGATCTCTTATAAGATAGGAGCTATTAAATAGCTAAACCTAGGATAGGATATCTATTAAGTAAAATAGTAATAAGGGTACTAGTAGAGGACTAAGTAGTTAATTAATAGAGGCTAAATTAGATTAGCTTATTAAAAAAAAGAAGAAAAAGGTTAACTAAAGTATAAATAAGAATATCTTAAGGCCTTAAGGGCTAGCTAATTATTAACCCTAGTAAATAACCCTATTACCTACTAAGTAGTTATTAGTAATAACCCCGAGGGGAAGAAGTATTAGTTAGAACTTTAGAGGAAGTACTTCCTAATACTTAAGTATAAAGGGGGTACTTAGACTAACTTTAATTGATTTATATTTAACCTTAATATATAATTTAAAATAGATAAAATTATATTAGACTTTAAAAAGGTATTATTTATTACTAGGTATCTAGAGGGATTAGTAATAAAGTAATAGATCTTGTATCTTTCTATTTTTATAATAATAAAGTAAAGGATATTACTTAAGTAATAATAAAGGACTAGTTAACTAATACTATAGCTAATATAAGGTCTAGGACCCTTAGTATATAAACCTAGCTTAAATAAGCTTATTAGTAACTAGGATAATTATACTAGAACTTTATTAATTACTATAAAGGGATCAAGGTAGAGAGCCCCTATTAATAACTAGAGGAGATCTAGGTAGCTAAGATAGTAGCTAGGCTAGATCCTAAACTCTAATACTATATTATAGCAAATAGATTACTAAAGTTATAGCTTAACCTTAATATAAAGGCTAGAAATACTAAACTTATAATTAATCTATAGGTATATAAAGCACTAGTAAGAGACTAGGGGACTAATAATAAGGGATAATAACTAGAGGGCTAAACTACTAATCTAGAGGGATAAACTAAGGCTAAAAGGGGGGATTATAATAATATCAATAACTACTAGGAGGATACTAAGGACTTACTATAAGATACTAGGAAGGAAATTATCTATTATAGTTATAAAAAGAAGGGCTATATTATACTAAGGTGCCTGTATTATAAGAAGTATAGCTACCCCTATTATAAGAGTAAACCCTACCCTAGTAAGTAACTAGAGGAGGACTAGGTAGTAATATATATAGTTTAATAGGATAGTAACTAGCTATATTATATTAAAGTAATAACATAGGTCTAAGTTATAAGTAGCTAGAAAACTAGTATTATACTTATTAATTATAAAGCTAATAAGAATATTATAGATTAGAGGATTATAGCTAATACCTAACTAGAGGCTAATAAGTTAGAACTTGTTAGGGGAACATAAGTATCTAAGGGACTTAACTATAGTATATAAAAGTTAGTTACTTAAATAACTAATAGTATAGGTATCTAGTAGATAGCTTTATATAACTTTAAGATTAGTAATAGTAATAGTTATAATACTATCTTAGGGATCCTTTAGTATATAATAAAGTGCCTTAACCTTAATTAGAGGGAGTTAGGCTAGACCTTTCCCCTATATAAGAAGAGTATTTACCTTATTATAACTAAAAAGGAGCTTAGGTATATTAGAAATAAAATAAGAATAATACTTATAAGAGTATTATAAATTAACTAGATTTTAATTACTAATTACCTAGAGGATACTAAGGAGTAGCATACTAAGGAGACTAAAATAAATATCCTATTAAAGTATTAGGATTTTAAGAAGATATTTAATATTAACCTAGTAGGAACTATATTAGAGTTTAGGACTACTAGGAGCTATCCTATTAACTTCGAGCTTAGGACTAAGCCCTTATTTAGACCTATCTACTTATTAGCTAAAAAGGAGTTAGAGGAGTTAAGAGATTATATCTATAAGGTTTTATACAAAGGGTAGATTTACTTATTAATAAGTCTAGTTAGGGTACTAATCCTATTTATTCTAAAGAAGGGAGGTAAGCTAAGGTTATATAGAGATTACTAGGGATTTAACTAAGTAACTATTAAGAACTATACCCCTCTCCCTCTAATTAATAAAATCCTTAACTAGCTCTCCTAAGTAAAGTATTTTATTAAACTTAACCTTAAGGATACTTACTACTAAGTAAGGTTCTAGAAAAGAGATAAATAGAAAATAGTATTCTATATATAATATAGCTACTATAAATACTATATTATATTATTTAGGCTTATTAATATACCTACTACCTTCTAGATATTTATTAATGAGTTACTTATAGGCTTAGTTAACGTTATTTATATTTTATATTTAAATAATATCTTAATTTTTACTAATAATATAAACTCCTATATAGAAGCTATAAGATAAGTATTTACTTAGTTAGAAGCTAATAGCCTCTATATAAACTCTAATAAGTATGAATTCTATAAGGAAGAAATTAACTTCCTTAGGTTTATAGTCTTAGTAAATAGAATTACTATAGAATAAGAGAGAGTTTAAGTAATTACTAAGTAGCTAATACTTATTATAATATAAGAGACTTAGTAATTTCTAGGATTTATAGGGCTTTATAGGAGATATATTAAGCATTACTCTAAGATTTATAGATTACTTACTAACTAACTTACTAATATAGCTAGGGGATAGCTAGTAATAACTAGGGAGGTATTAGTTACTTTCTATTAGCTTAATACTTTATTTAGAGAAGTACGTATTTTATATTATTTTAACCTTATACTCCTAATTTAAGTTAAAACTAATATATTAGACTTTATAATAAGTATAATATTAAGCTAGTTAGAAGGGGATATATAGAGACTAGTAGTATTTATATCTTAGAGGCTTAAGAGTATATAATTATAATATATTATACTAGAGATAGAGCTACTAGCTATTAAGGAGGTAGTAGTAAGGTAGTAGGATTACTTATTTTACTCTTAGTATTATATCTAATTTATTACTAACTACTTAGGTTACTAATACCTTACTAATAAAAAGATACTTAGTAGCTACTAAGCTTAGTAATTATAAGATCTATTAATATTTAACTTTAAAATTAAATACTAGCTAGGTTATTATAACTTAGCTAATAACCTATTATAGAGACCTAATTATACCCTAGGGGATATAGAAATTAAAAAAGCTAGGGATTTACTCTTATAAGACTTTTTATAATATTTTAATAAGACTACTATCTAGAGAGTAAGTATTAAGTAGTAATAGGGTACTTAATTATTAAATACCTCGCTAGAATAACTTATACCCTCGCTCTAGGAATAAGTTAAGGAGGCTTAATAGAAGGACCCCTTTTATATTAATAAGGAATAGGGATAATAAGGGATAAAGTAGTTACTAGATAATATTAATACTTTAAGATATTAAGAGGGCTTATATATCCCTAATAATTACTTACTTTAAAATAAAGTCTTTAGAGCCTTTTATAAAAAACTATTTAGAGGTTATTAAGAGGCTAGTAAGATATTAAAGAGGATTAGAAAATTGTTTTTCTAGAATATATAGAAAAGTAATATAAAGGAATATATTAAAGTATATATAATATGCTAATATATAAAATTAAGATATTACCTCTTATATAATAAACTTATACCCTTATTAGTACCTACCTAGCCCTTTTAATAGATATTAATTAACTTTATTATAATATTATTACTATCTCTTATAATAAGAAATAAGCTATATAATAATGTTCTTATTATTATTAACTAATTTATAAAATACTCCCTATATATCTCTACTAGGGAGTTACTTATAGTTAATAGGTTAGCTATACTATTAACTAAATATATCTTCTTTATATTTAGGCTTTTAGAGGCTATTATATCTAATTAGGAATTACTATTTATTAGTAATTTCTAGTCTAAAGTATATTATTTATTAGTTATTAAGGGGAAGATTAATATTACCTTTTACCCCTAAACTAATAGCTAAATAGAATACTAAAATTAGAGTATTAAATACTTTTTAAGGACTTTCTAAAATATTAACTAGGATTACTAGGTAATATAGTTTAACTTAACTTAATTTATTTATAATAACTCCTATTATAAAGCTACTAAGATATTATCTACTAAGCTACTAATAGGGTATTCTCCTTATAGACCTAGTAATATTAAGCCTTAATTAAAGGTTTTAGTTATAGTAATATATAAGAGAGTCTATAGCTTACTTACCTAGAGGTTAGCTATTACTAATATATTTTATAAGTATAATAAAATATATAGTAAGTTCTATAATAAGAGGAGGATCACGATTATTTTTACTATAGGAGACCTTATATTACTTTTAACTAAGAATATTAAGTAGAGGTAGCCCTCTTATAAACTTACTAATAAATATCTAGGCCTATTGAGGATCTAATAGGTAATTAATAGGGAGCGAGTATATAAGCTATAAATTAATAAAAAATACTATATTTATAATATTTTCACGCTTATATAACTAGAATCCCTTTTTAGCTTAGCTATTATATTATAAGATATCCTAGTTAATAATAATAATAATATCTATATAATAAATTATATTATTACTTATAGAGGCCTTAGATATAACTATTAGTATCTTATTAAATAGAAGGGCCATGGCAAACTAGATAATTTATAAGAGCTATAATATAATATATCTATAGATTTATAAATTAATTATAAAGCTTAATTGTAAGTAAAAATATTATAATCCTTATATAATTTAAGAAGTAATTTATAGGTAACTAGTAGTTAAGTAGAAATAGGGTATACTAGCTAGGTATCTTAATTTATTTGCTTAAAAGCCCCTAATAAGGCAGAAAGAGATTAGAAAAGTACCTAAAGGTAACTAAATACTACCTAGAGATTATTAGTAGCTTACTAAGGGTATTCTTAAAAATTTTAAATCTACTAGGCGCTAGTACCCTCCTTATTAGGATTGAGTTCGGAATTACGCCGCAGCCCCTTCGCAAAAAGACTATAATAAATTCACCTAGTTCGCAAGTATAATTCGGGAAATACTATATAGGTATTTTAACCTATACCCTCTATTAGTTAAGGAAAATAAT
>JAVHLU010000826.1:0-45184 GCA_036785755.1 Colletotrichum ledebouriae | reverse complement strand
AAGTATTATTAAAGAGATATTATATGGGTATATAACTATATATACTATAGTTATTTATTAAGGTTTATATAAACCTTATAGGATTATTATAGAACTTTTAAGATATACCTTCGGTATTCTTACAGTAGCTATTATAATATCTTATTAGAAGGTTTAGCGAGAGCGTTTCTAGGCTATAAGAGCCTTAATAGCCTATTTAGCTCTGATATAATTAGCCTTAGTATAGTATATATCTAACTTTATAATATTTAGAGGATTTACTTCTAAGTAGGAATATATAAGGTTTCCATATTATTTTCCTTAACTAGTAGAGGGTATAAGTTAAGATACTTATATAATATTTCCTAAATTATACCTATAAACTAGGTGAATTCATTATAATTTTCTTATAAAGAGGCTGCGACGTAACTACGAACTTAATACCCTTTTATATAAATAATAATTACAATATATAACTTCAAAAATAAAGAAACATTTACCCTCCTCTATTATAAAGGTTATGAGTAGATATTAGGGTTTTCTTTATAATATAATAAAAGGCCCTATTATTTTTTAGAATAAGAGATAAAGAAAAATAATATCTAATAGCTATTATAGTTATATCCCACTCTATATTAAGAAGTTTAGTTAAGAGTATCCTAATACTCTATTTGAATAGAATAATCCTTACTCTTATATATCGGAATATACTTTATAATAGCTACCTAAATATAGAATTCTAACGCTTAATTAGCCTTTAAACTTACTTAACTTTAGCCTTATTTAATACTTATAGTTATAAACTAAAATATACTTAAAGTAGTAATACCTAAAGCTATAATTCCTTAAGTATATAGAGCTTAAAGTAGTACTTAAGAATATATAGTAGAGGGTCCTATTATATGTACTAGAAGACTTTATATATATAATACCTTATAAGCTAAAAGAGGTAATTTAATAAGATAGAGGAGATACTAATTAATATAGCTAAAGAATTAATACTAATATTAATACCTTAAAAGTGGCCTTTTTTAGCGGTATAGGAAGTATAAATACCAGCGATTATTTGTTCTATATAGTTAGTATGGGACTGCGCTAACGATAGAATCCCTGGGTAGGTATACGTAGGTACCTACATAATGGAGCAGGAGCTTTTGGAAGCCTGACCCTGGACATCATCTGCCAGCCTCGCAGCTCGTTAGCTTTCCTGCCGCAACCCATTGCATTCCTAATTCAACACAGCTGGGCCGCAAGGATACGACGACGGAAAATGACATAACAGCGCTCATGATCTTACGAACGACCAAACATGGCCTCCGGAGATCCAGACGACCAACGCTCATCTGCGTCAAGAAGCTCTGTCTCCAAAAGCCGCGGTGACGGGCCCTTCGTCTTGCGCACGCTGCTGGAAGAGGTGCCCTTGTCTGCAGACGGTGTTTTAGACGGGATAAAGATAAATTGTGTTGAATACTTAGGTGAGAAATTTCCGGCTTCCCTTTGATTTACATGGGCTAACATTATCAGATCATAACCTCTACGTCGGCACCAGCGCATCCGAATTGCTTCACTTTGTTCAGATACCCCCCGACCCCGCCGACCCGGCTGGACGATCCGCTTTTATACTTGCTTCCAGGCTACGGCCAGCGTTTGCCGAGTCTACAAGCTCTCGACCCGGCATACAACAGATACTCCTTCTGCCTAAGGTTGGAAAAGCTTGTATTCTGTGCAACTGGACCGTTACGTTCTACTCGCTTCCTGAGTTGAGCCCAGTGTTCGGGAGCACGCAAGTAAAGAACTGCAATTGGGTCGGTGGCTTGGACCTCAACCAGCCCGTCGATGATGATGGCGATCTGGCTGCTGGGGTCTTCATCCTCCTCTCGTTGAACCGGAGAATCCAAGTTGTTAAGATCGGAGAAGTCGCCAGAGCAGTCAAGGTACGTGTTCAAACCCTTCCCCCAGAGTAGAACTGATTCTGTTCAGAACATTGACGTGCCCGGGACCACGATCTCAGTCCGCAGAGACTCCATTGCATGTGTGGCAGACGCTAGGAGCTATTCCTTGCTTGACATCGACAGGCAGCTGCGAATTCCGCTGATGACCATTTCTTCCCTGGACGACTCTCAACCGGCGGGTGAAATCGGGCAAGCCCAAGACATCGCTGGCAGCGCCGATGGAGGTATATTGAGAAGCGCTTCTGCAGCTCAGAACCGCCCGCTCCTGTCTGCTGGGGACCCCCATGGACACGTTAGAAGCACGAGTCTGGGTGGTCTGCTCAGCGGCAATAGAGAACAAAGCCCTCGAGCTCCAGACGACCGCGTGGCTCAGGGATCATCACCGCCGACTCCTTCAACCAGCCCCAGACCCTCCGGTGAGGCTCAAGCACCGCTTCCGTCAACGGATAAGCCATTGCCTGCTGCGCCAGTACCTCAGACTTCTCCGATCAAGCCAGTTCCTGTCTTCCTTAAGCCGCATATAGTGTCCCCAACTCCCGAGGAATTCTTGCTGGTCACTGGCACCGGTCCACTTGATCCTGGCATCGGCATGTTTGTGAACCTTGACGGTGATCCCACGCGGCCTACCATTGAGTTTGACAGGTACCCTAGAGAGGTTGTAGTAGACGGCGGGTCTTCCGAACTGTCTTCGTCAAGAATGATACCAGGCGATGGTGAGGAGGGCTACGTGATTGCGTCCATGACGAAAGACTTTGAAAAGCAACTACGTCACGGTCTAGAGATCCAGCGGTGGGATCCAGATGGCACAGATCCAGAAGTATTAAAATGGTGGCTTGAAGCAGATCCCACAGGCAAAGGCGAGACAACGCCACTAGGGATCAAGTCTCTCATGGATACTAACGAGACTCATTTTGACGAGATTATAGACAGACTGTGCCAGAGAAAGTTCTCGCCGTTCTCTGGCAGTGGGCTTGAAACCCCTATCTTCTCCCCACGAAGCGCCGACGCTCGCACAGCTTCTTCATTAGAGCAGATGACGAAGGAGCGTGAACTCTTTGAACGCGATGTCGACTCTCAGGAAGAGGACCCTCTCCCTGAAGGATGGGAAGTAAGTCGAAAAGCGGAAGAGGAGGAGTTTGCAAGGAGACTGGCAAAAGCCATCTCGAGGATAGCAGTGTGGTCGGGCAACCACATCTGGTGGGTGATACGAAATCCCATGCTGCTGCGGCTGGAAGCGCGACTCGAGGCTGCCTGCGAACAGGAGGGAGCATTCAACCCTGCCAAGCTTGACCGAGGCGACATTTTCACAGTCCTGAATTCTTTCAGAGGCCAGGACGCCATGTCAGAGCTGGAATTCGTCACCTTCAGTTACCTGAGGCAAAAAGCTGGTATCCTACTTCTCACCAGTCTACTGCACGTCACAGAAACCCCATTCTCTGATGCTGAACTAAAGGCGTTGGAAGAGGTTCTTGTAGACAGCAGTCTGGACCCTCGTGTGGTCTTGTCACTAGTTCCAGTCGTGCGAAACGAGATTGTTGAAAGCCGCAGAGGCATCTGGATCTTTGGTGGCGTCAAGAGAACGACAGAGAACTACCTGGAAAGCGAGCACTTTCCAAAGGCCAGCCACTCTGTTGCCGACCTCGATGTTAAAATCATTCAGTTCTTACGACGCTTCCTTTTGGCATGGCGTAAGAAGAAGGGCTTCGGCAGTGTTGCGGATGAGGGCGAGGTTTTCCGAACCGTTGATGCGGCCTTGCTGCTGATCCTCCTTGAATTGGACCAAGACTCGCCAAAAGGACTGGCCAAGAAGAGCTCTTCAGTCAGAGCGGAGCTTTACGACGTCGTTGACCAGGGCGTTGACTGTTTTGACAGGGCAGCGGGACTCTTAGAAACGTACCACCGCCTTTTTGTGCTCAGCCGACTGTACCAAAGTCGCAAAATGGCCGGCGAGGTGCTCGCAACCTGGCGCCGTATCGTTGAGGGCGAAAGGGATGACGGCGCCGAGCTGCGCGATGGGGAGCAGCGGGTCCGAGAATACCTTACAAAAATAAGCAACCAAGCACTTGTGCGTGAGTACGGGGTATGGCTTGCCAGCCGCAACCCCAAGTTGGGGGTACAGGTATTCGCCGAGGACAAAGGCAAAGCCCCAAAATTTGAGCCGGCCGATGTCGTCTCTTTACTCCGCGGAGAAGCTGCCGACGCGGTCAAATATTACCTCGAGCATCTCGTGTTCGGCAAGGGTCATACAGGTTATGTTAATGATCTCATTGCATACTACTTGGATATCGTGATTAGCGACCTCGCATCCTCCCAAGAAAGCCGAGGGGCATTCGCCGGAACATATACGACTTATAGAGCACTTCAGGCACCCAAGCCGACATACCGACAATTCTTCGCAGACAATACACCGGAGGATGATGAGGTATGGCACAGCCGTCTAAGGCTGTTGCAGCTACTTGGCGGTGCCCATCACTACGATGCCGCAGCCATCAGAGAACGCATAGCAACCCTGCCAGACGAGCTCCTCGTTCCGGAAATCATCATTCTGGACGGAAGGGAGCGACGACATGAGGACGCCATTCGCTTGCTCGTACACAAGCTCGGTGACTACGATACAGCCATCTCGTACTGCCTGCGCGGGGGCTCCAGCATATATACGTGTCCTGAGGGTAGACGCGAGAGCACACCGACACATGAGATGCAAGCACGGCTATTCCGAGCAGTCCTAGGTGAATTTCTTGTCATCGAAGACGTCAGCGACCAGATCGAACAGACAAGCGCGTTGCTGGAGCGGTTCGGGGGCTGGTTTGAAGTTGAAGACGTCTTGCCACTTATTCCTGACGAGTGGACCGTTGACGTTGTAGCCGGATATCTCGTCACGGCGCTGCGGCATCTCACGCAGGAACGCCACGAGACGATGGTAACCAGGGCGCTCAGCTCGGCGGAGAATCTCAGGGTGAACCACGATCTTGCGGTCAAGGTAGATGAGATGGGGCCATCGATTGAGGTGCCCAATTAGCAATAGGACCGGATTAGAAACAATGCAGCACATTGACACAATAGTAGCAAGCGTAATGATAGCTATAAGGCGAAGGGTTTTGTTTCCAGCATGGGCTTTTCATAGTGCGCCATGGCTCACCTAGTTACAACGGCAGCCCAGCGGGACCCGTCCGTTCCGAAAGCCAGGATGCGACCTGTCACGGTTTCGGCGGGTGCAACGGAAGTTCGATCACGTGCTGACTGAGTGATGTGCTTACTGGAGTACAAGACGTGTCGCCGTTCATGTTTAGCGATTGACATTCGTTGTTTGTGCCCTTCATTATTGATAATGATGAACGCACTGTTGCCTACCAAAGATCGGGACGCCCGCCTCCCCCAAACAAGGCCGTTACCCTCCCTTCCGAGGCGGCCTCCGCGACCATATCGTGACTAATAGCAGACGAAATGACACAGTAGGTAGAGCTCACTCATCAAAACAAGTCCCATACGTCGTGTTGCTGACATAGCTCAGCGCAACTCTACAGCGCCGGAACGGGGTCCCTCGCCATGGAGTGGTAATTCGATGACGAAGTTATCCCTCAAACGTGTCGATCCAGCGCGGTGCAATCCATGATGATTCCCACATTCGACACAGTTTGTAAGAGCAATGAAGGATGCTAAGATAGTCAAAAGGGGGTAGCCCGGCGGGACATAAGGGCATATAAACACTACAAAATATTGACGATAGTAGGGGGAAAGAGATGGCTGTCGCAGAATTGACCTTGGGACTCGGGAGAACAAATTTTACCTGTTAACCAGGCATTACATCCTGTCCAAATGGCCAATCAAGCATACACTTCAGCTATCGCACCACTAAATAATATCTTATAATAATAAGAATTCTATATGCAATTAGGGGTTTGAAACTAGAGTTAAATAAGTATATTAATCAAAGTTATATAAACAAAGCTATTCTTATATAAAATTATAATATACCTGGGGCCTCTGGCCGCTATATAGTAATTTTACTTAAGTGCAATAGACCTTCTAACTCCTTGCCTCCTGATAATATGTATAGCCTTCGGTTATATTTTCCCTAATAACCTCTTAAGTTGCTAACTACCTCTCCTAACTATAGTTACACTTATACGTATCTATTAATAGCCTCACGATCTTTAACTTTATAACTTAATAATAACGTAGTTTTTAATTATTTAATTACTAACTACTAAACTATTAACTTATCCTCCTATATACTACCTACGCACTACTCGCGCCGCTATTAAATACCGCGTCTACTACCGCTTTATTTCACTAGCTATATTATTATTAGTAATACTCTCTCTATATTAAAGTAGTTAGTATAAGCTATACTTATTAATATTTCTCTAATAAGCCTAGGCTACTTCTACCTTAGTAGTATAGAGGACCTACTTAAAGAAGGGCTACTCTATAGGATATATTTTAACCAACTAAACTTCCCCTATTAAGTCTACTTACTTAGTTATAATATAGTAATATTTTGAGTTCGGAATTACGCCGTAGCCCCTTTATAAAAAGACTATAATAAATTCACCTAGTTCGTAAGTATAAGTTAGGAAATATTATATAGGTATTTTAACCTATACCCTCTACTAATTAAAGAAAATAATATAAGAACCCTATATATTCTTATTACTTATAAATAAACCTTTATATAAAGTTAGATATATGCTATACTAGGGCTAATTATATTAGAGCTAAATAAGCTACTAAGGCTCTTATAGTAATACCCTTACTAAACCTTCTAATAAGGTATTATAAAAGCTATTATATAAGATAACTCCTTAACTTAAAAGGTTAACCTTCTAGTAAGGTATTAAAAGTAAAAGCTATTATATAAAATAACTCCTTAACCTAAAAGGTTAACCTTCTAGTAAGGTAAATATTATTATATAAGAAGTAACTCCTTAACTAAAAAGGTCTTTCCTAAGAGGTTCTTATAGCTAGAAGCATAAGAAGCTCTATTACTATAAGCAAGGCCTTATACCTCTCCCTCTTTCTTATCCTTATCCCTTAACTATTTTAGCACTAGACCCTATATATAAATACGCTAAGCCCGAGCGAGGCATAATATAAAGTTAAAGATCGTGAGGCTGTCTAGTAGGGCACGTATAAGTGCGGCTGTGGTTGGGAAAGGATCATATAACCGAAGGCTATGTATTATTAGGAGGCGCGGAGTTAGAAGGTCTATTGCACTTAAGTAGGTAAAATCACTATATAGTGGCCAGAGGCTATTAATATTTTATAAGGTCCCTTATAGGGGTACTAAGAAGAGCCCTCTTAAGGGCTATATTAATAATATACTCTCTATATATAATAGAGTAATTAATAAAAGAGTAGGTTTTATTAATTATAATAATATTAAACTCTATAGTAATCTCTTTTATATTCTTTATATTTAAAAGTATACCTTATATAAGCTTAGCGTCTTTATATATACGGTTTGATATTAATATCTTTAAGGATTTATTATAAGATAATTAAGGAAGAGAAAGAGAGAGATATAAAGCCCTATTTATAAAGCTTCTTATACTTCTAGCTATAAGAACCTCTTTAAAAAAACCTCTTTAGTTAAGGAGTTATCTCTTATATAGTAGTATTTACCTCATTAAAAGGTTAACCTTTTAAGTTAAGGAATTATTTTATATAGTAGCTTTTATAGTACCTTATTAAAAGCTTTAGTAAGAGTATTACTATAAGAGCCTTAGTAGCCTATTTAGCTCTAATATAATTAGCTCTAGTGCGGGGTATATCTAGCTTTATAATATTTAGAGAGTTTGCTTTTAAGTAGGAATTAAGTTCGTAGTTACGCTATAGTCTATTTATAAAAAGACTATAACAAATGTACCTAGTTCGTAGGTATAATTTAGGAAATATTATATAAGTATCTTAACTTATACCCTCTACTAGTTAAGGAAAATAATATAAGAACCCTATATATTCCTACTTAGAAGTAAACCCTCTAAATATTATAAAGTTAGATATATACTGTACTAGAGCTAATTATATTAGGGCTAAAGAAACTACTAAGGCTCTTATAATAATACCCTTATTAAAGCTTTGAATAAGGTATTATAAAAACTATAATATAAAATAACTCCTTAACTTAAAAGGTTAACTATTTAATAAGGTATTATGCACACTACTATATAAGAGATAACTCCTTAACTATTAAGGTCTTTCTTAAGAGGTTCTTATAGCTAGATATATAAGATATTCTACTATAAGTAGGGCCTAATACTTCTCCCTCTACCTTATTTATAAAGTCTTAGGTATACTTATAACTTATAATAAATCCTTAATGATATTAATACTAAACTCTATATTAAGCTCGGAATTACGCTACAGCCCCTTCGCAAAAAGACTATAACAAACTCACCTAGTTTATAGGTATAATTCGGGAAATACTATATAGGTATTTTAACCTATACCCTCTACTAGTTAAAGAAAATAATATAGGAACCCTATACGTTCCTACTACTCGCAAGCAAACCCTTATATAAAGTCGGATGCGCGCTATACTAGGGCTAATTGTATTAGAGCTAAACGGGCTACTAAGGCTCTTGTAGTAATACCCTCGCTAAACCTTCTAGTAAGGTAAAAGCTACTATATAAGATAACTCCTTAACCTAAAAGGTCGACTTTTTAGTAAGGTACTAAAAGTAAAAGCTATTATATAAGATAACTCCTTAACCTAAAAGGTTAACCTTCTAGTAAGGTATTAAAAGTAAATATTATTATATAAGAAGTAACTCCTTAACTAAAGAGGTCTTTCCTAAGAGGTTCTTATAGCTAGAAGTATAAGAAGCTCTACTACTATAAGTAGGGCCTTATACCTCTCCCTCTTCTTTATCCTTATCCCTTAACTATATTAGTACTAAACCCTATATATAAATACGCTAAGCCTAAGCGAGGCATACCCTTTAATATAAATAATATAGAGGGGGTTATTAGAGAGTTTAGCCTTAATATAATTAATAAAACCCGCTCTTTTATTAACTACTCTACTATATATAGAGAGTATATTATTAATATAACCCTTAAGAGGGCTTACCTTAATATCCTTATAGGGGACTCTATAAGGTATAATAGTATTAGAGCTAAGTAAGTAAACTTAGTAGTAGAAGTTTAGTAGGTTATTATATACCCTATAAAGTAGCCCTTCTTTAAGTAGGTCCTCTATATTACTAAGGCAGAGGTAGCCTAGGCGGCCTAGGCCTATTAGGGGAACGTTAGTAAGTATAGCTTATGCTAACTAATAGAGAGAACGTTGCTAATAATAGCATAGCTAGTAGACGAAGCGGTAATAGAGGTAGTATTAGTAGCGTAGGTAGTATGCGAGAGGAAAAGTCGATAGTTTTATAATCTATTAAATAATTAAAAACCACGTTATTATTAATATAAAGTTAAAGATCGTGAGGCTATAGGCATATATATATAGCGCTATAGTTAGGAAAGGTAGTTAGTAACTTAGGAGGTTATTAGGGATCACGTGACCGAAGGCTATGTATTATTAGGAGGCGCGGAGTTAGAAGGTCTGTTGCACTTGAGCAGGTAAAATCACTATGCAGTGGCCAGAGGCCCTAAACTCTATATAAAGAAACGCTAAGCTTATATAAGGCACGCCCTTTTATATAGAGAATATAAAAGAGATCGCTATAGAGTTTAATATTAATATAATAAATAAAACCTACTCCTTTATTAACTACTCTATTATATAGAGAGAGTATATTATTAATATAGCTCCTAAGAGAGCTCTTCTTAATACCCTAAGAGACCCTATACCGCGCTACTATATTATAACTAAATAAGTAGACTTAGTAGTAGAAGCTAAGTGGATTATTATATACCTTATAGCGTAGCTCTTCTTTAAGTAGGTCCTCTATACTACTAAGGCAGAGGCAGCCTAGGCCTATTAGGGGTTAGTAAGTATAGCTTATACTAAATTATCACGAACGGCGAATAGGCGAAGGTTAGCACACTTCAATTGCGCTATATTAAGTGGATTCTGCGTTAAAGAAGGGAAAAGTCTAACTATGGGCTAGCGTAGCCCCGGAAGGCTAAAGAGTTGCTTAGTAATTACATAACCTATAAGTTATATAACCTGAAATTCTAGTAGGTCTAATCCTAGCGCTATAATATTACCCCCCTTTTTACTAGTATTACTATCTATAGTAATTAGCTATTATATTATAAAGAATATCCCGAATAGTATCCCCCTCCTCCTATTCCCTTATTTACACTAGGGTATTATTATTATCTATCGCAGCGGGGTCTTTATCCTAGGTAGTAGCTAGGAGCTAAGCTAGAAGGTATATTAGTAGTCCTGCGGTAGTTAGGTTAGTAGTATAGAAGTCCTATAGCGCTGCTAGGGCGTGCTTAAAGCTCTTAGTATTATACTAAGTAGGATTATAGTTATAGCCCCTCTAATTAGTATAGTACTATAGCTATCCTTAGTATAACTAGCTAGCGATTATACATATAACTTTATATTTTAGCTCGTTATTAAACTTAATAGTAGGAGGGGGGGCCTTAAATTATCCTAGTAAGGGGTCCCTAGTAGCTTTCCGAAGCTTACTAGGGTAGAATACCGGGTAATAGTTATATCCTTTTAGTAGGTTAAGCACCTAAGTCCCCCCGGGGCTAGTAGCTTTAATTAGCTATAGGCCGTCCTATAGTATTAATAGCTTAGAGGAGCTATCTTATTACTATCCCTCTATTAATATATAAATAGAGTCCCCTATAGCTAAGTTATTAGGGTAGTAGTAGTAGTTAATAGCGCAGGTATAGCGCTATTAAGCTATAGCTATATTCCCTTTTATAATCTCCTAGGTACTATAGAGGTTTTATATAAGCTACTAAGCGTCGCTTTAGTTAGTTTTCTCCTTTATAATTAAGAACCTTTATATATATTAGTCCTATTTAAAACTTATTTATAGTAGGTATCCCTATTCGATTTTAAATAGCATAAGGCCTATAGTTTTATTTAGTAATACTACTTAAGTGAAATCTATAATAGGGAGTATTTCGCTCTAGTTATCCTAGAACTAGTTTATCTATAGGTATAAGTATTAAGTTAGGTACTAGTTAAGGATATCTATTTACCCGTTAGTCTCTATATAACCTACTATACTTAATTATATAGTTATGCTATATATCTTATAGAGCTTGTTCTAGAAGTTAGAGGTAAACTAGGGGCTTCTATTAAATATAATTATAGTAGGGAAGCTAGTATATTAGAAGATATAAGTATAGTATAGCTAGGCGAGGCCTTGTGCTATAACTATCTTATAATAAGGGAGGGAGACTATTTTCTTTAATAGGTAATATATTATTATAAATATATTATTATATCTATAGTAGTTAGGTAAGTAGGATATAAAATCTATTATAATATACTCCTAGGGGTAATCTAGTATTAGTAGGGGTTTTAACTCGCCTAGAGGCTTATCCCTTAGCTTCTAAGCCTAATAATAAGTATAGTAATTATAAATATACTATTTACTATTAGTAGTTAGGCGTAGCTAGTAATAACGTTCCTTTAGGAGTTTAATAGTCTTATTTTAACCTAGGTATGCTATAAGCTTCTAGACGTGGGCTTTATAGATTAACTTTATATATAGGTCCTCTTCCTCTAGTATTATAAGTTTCCTATTTATTATTAGGAGTCCCTCTCTTATCTTCTAGCGCTCCTTTTCTATAAGAGCGAGCATTTTTTATACCTTAAGTAATAGCGTATTTAGTTCGTAGTTTAACTATAGGATCTACTTAACTAGGAGGTAGCCTCGTAGTTTATCCTCTAGCTCTAGGGCGTTAATAGTAGCTATAAGACTACTTAAAGTAGCTTCTAATAGCTAGTATAGTTTACTTATAACCTCTAGGGATAAGTAAGTAGGTAGTAGTAGTACCTAGGTATAGTCTAATTTATAGATAGCCTACTAGGTTTATAGGTCTTTATTTTTCTATAATAAGGCGTTAGCTAAAACGTTTTTATACCCTAGGTAATACTAGATATAGAAGTTAAAACTAGCTAAAATACCTAACTAATAGGCTTAATAAATATTTAGAAGCTACTTAGTTATAAAGTAGAGTAGTAGTTAGTAGTCTATAATAACCTTAAAACGCTAGGTAACTATAGAGAGTTTAGCTCTCTACTCTTCTAGTACTAAGATAATTACTATTATCTCATAGTTATAGATAGAGTAGTTTATCTCTATTAGCGATATAGTTTTTAAGAAATAGGCTACGGGGTACTATAAGCTATTATTAGGTTATTACTAGAGGAGGGTAGTAGTATAAATAGATTTAGAGGCGTCCGTCTCGACTTAGGTTAGTAGCTTAGGCTTCTAGTAGCATAAGATAGGGGCTAATATTAGGGCCTCCTTTAGCGTTATAAATACTACTACGTAGTCGTTATTAAAGTTAAAACGGGCGTCTTTAGCTATAAGCTTAGTAAGTAGTTAAGCAATTTTTCTATAATTCGTAATAAATCGATAGTAGAAGTTATAGAGCCCTAGGAAGGACTAAACGCCCCTTACTATAGTTAGTAGTTACTAGTCTTTTACTACTAAAACCTTCTCAGGGTTAGAGCTAATCCCTTCGGTTATAATAATAAACCTAAGGTAGCGCGTTATAGTTATACTAAACTCGCACTTCTTAATATTAGCCTAAAGCCCTACTTAGCGTAGCTAGTTAAGGACCTTCTTAATATACTCCTTATACTAGATAGGGTCCTCTAAGTAAACTAGGATATTATCTATATATACTATATAGAAGTTATCTAGGTATTTTATAAGCGTGTTATTTATATACTATTAATACGTCGCTAGGCTATTATAGAGCCTAAAGGGTAGGACTTTATACTTATAGGAGCTATAGTAGGTATAGAATATTATTAAGTCCTCTAAGTTAGGGTAGATATAGATTTAGTAAAACGCCTAGCAGATATTAATCTTTATAAATACTTTAGCTTAGCTAATTTAGCTTAGCGTCTTATTAATTAGGGGTAGTAGGTATTAGTCCTTTTTAATAAACCTATTTAGCTTTTAGAAGTTAATATAGAACTATAAGTAGCTATTAGCTTTTTAGAAAAATAGTATTAGGGAGGCGAATAGAGTATTACCTAGCGCTATAAAGCCCTTCTTTAGGTTCTTAAGGAGGTATTATTAAGTAGCCTCGAGTTCTAGTAATAACTATTTATATAGCAGGTAGAAAATTAGCTACTCCCTTATACCTAGCTCTAGTTCGATTTAGTAGTTATAAAGGTAATAGGGAGGTAACGTGTTACTAGTAGTCTTACTAAAGCAATTCTTCTAGTCCTAGAGGTATAGTAGGAGCTTTTTATCAATTAGGTATTAGTTTTTAGCTTTATTAACCTCTAGTAAGCTTATACCTTCTTTTTCTTCCTCCTGCTTATTAGTAATTATTAGGTCGAGCTTATATAGTAATATAGAGCCTAATTTAACGTTAGCACGCTTTAGGTTCCTCTTAAACCCTCTAGCGCTAATAAGCGCTATATTAAGGTCCTCCCTTGCCTATTAGGCCTTAGGGCTAAGGGGTTTAGGCTTCTAATATAGCGTAAGTTAGGTCTAATTTGCTATTAGTACCCCTTTTAACGCTATATTTATTTTTTATAAGTTATTATTATATCCCGAGTCGTTAGGTATATTGCTTTACTATAGGATCTTTACTAGGGTTTTTATCTTACTCCCTATATTCTTCTAGGTATTATAGAGCTATTCCTTAGCCTTAAATATAGCTTAATAGCGTTCTATATTAAGTTAATACTTAATATCGATCTTAGCAGGTTAAAGGAGGTCTTTAGTATCTCTTATAATTATTTAGGGGAGGTCCCGTGCTATAGGGGTATTAATTAGCTAGTATAAACGCTAATAGCGCATATCTATACTAATATTATAATAGTTAAACTATAAGTAGCTAAGGATAAGGTCGTATCTCCTTATATCGAGTTAGAGGAGGGGTATTTATATTAATTCCTAGCGGTCTACTTATATATAAGCTATCTATACCTTAGTTATAATATCTAATAGCTCGCTATTAAACCTAGTAGCTAGGATAGGGCGCTATAACTTATTACGTTTAGTATAGTCAAAATCCCTTAATAAGGGGGTTATATAGGTATTTATAAAAGCGTAGCTATTTGCTCTAGTATTAAGAAGGGCTTTAAGATAAATATTATATCTATTATAAACTAGAACTAACTCCTTTTCTAGTAGTTTACTACTAATTAGTTATTATAGGTTAATAGATACTATTACTAATTACTAATCTCTTTAGGTCTCCCCTAGTAGGGAGTCTGCTTTTGCTAAGGGCTCTAGTTTTCTACTAGCTCTAGGTCGCTATTAGTAGCTTTAGTAGGTTTAGTAATACTTATAATAGGCTTAGCCTACTTATAGGGATAATCCTACGAGGTATAACTAGTATTACTATAGATAAAATAGGCGCCCTAGTTATAGAGCTTCTTATATAGAGCTTTAGGGATATAGCCCTAGTTAGTATAGGCTTAGGTATAGGGGTTTCCTCCCCTAGAAGGATTAACGCAGGCTACTAGGGCAGGGCCTCGCATAGTAATTTAGTTAGCTAAGTAGGTATTAGGAGGCACTATAATATAAGCTATAATATAGACCTAAGTAGTATAATCCTAGAAGTTAAGAGCGCTATTTATATAATAAATAGAGTACTAGTTCTAGAGGGAGGTAGGTAGCTTCTTATAGGACTTCTAGCGCTATTAAGACTCTAGGAGTATAGCCTTATAAGTAAGTTTAGTAAAGGTAGCTCGTTTAATCTAGATATCCTTAAATAAGATAGTAAGGGTATTAAGCTTTATTTAAGCCTCGTTATACTAAACTAGGTTAATAAAAATACCCTTTAGCTCTTTAATAAGCTATTTTATTATAGTAATCTAAGGTAGGTCCCCTAAGAGGAGGGGGGATAGAATATTATAAGTAGTTCCTCTAAGGCGCGAGAGTATATACTTAAAGCATTAGGACTTACTATAGTACTTTCTACTATTAAGTCGTATTTTAATATAAAAGAGCTAAGTATTAAACTTTAGGTACTTAGAATTAGTACTCTTAGTACCTATAAAAATAGGGACTTTAGGTATCTTAGTAAACTAGGTATTATTACTACTAATAGTTAATAAAGGCGAGCTAGAGCGGACCTAACTCTTAAGGTATATTATTTAGTTAAGGATCGCCTAAAGTATAGTACTATATTTACTAGAAGGAGGGTTTACTAGGGGAGGTATAGTAGTTATATCGCGCTTAAAGCGCTAGAGTAAGGCTTTATTTATATCCCTTACCTTATCCTACTCCTTAGTAATAATAGTAGCGTTATATTAAGCTTAGTTACGCTCTTCTTAGTAGTATTTAAGCGTAATAGACTATTTAGTATTATTACTAGTAGTATAGGTATCGCCTAGCTACTCGTAGAGCTCTTAATTCCTATATTCTAGGCGTAGGGTAGTATTATAGAGCGTATAGAGGTTATTACTTATAGTAATATATCCTATATATAGGGCCTAAGACTTAGTACCCTAAGTAGCTCTCTTTATAAGCTAGTCTTAAATCTAGGTAAGGGTTAAGTCGGGGTTATTCTAGAATAACTATATTATACTATTAAGGGTAAGGGTAACCTTCTAGCCTTTATCTAATTAATTATAATTAATAATAAGGAGGTTAGGAAACTTTTATAACTTAGTAATAGCGCTCTAGGCTAAGCTCTCGTATCTCTCTATATTAAGGTCTATAAATAGGCCTTTAATAGGTTGCTTATATATAGGTTTATTTAGGTTAAAAACCTTTAGGTCTTTGCGCAAGGGGGTATTGCAGTTAGGTAGTATAGTATAGTAGCGTTAAAGGGCTTTAATATAAGGCTTAAGGAGCCTTCTAGTATTAAGCGTAAGTATAGTTATAGCTTTATAACTATAGCTAGCTAGTTAGGTCTTATTTAGTATACTATTATAGGGTAGAGGGGGGTATTAATTAAATTCGGGTTAGTCAGGGTATAGATTAGTTAGCTTAGCGCTTAGTCGAGTACTATACTTATATTAGTTAATTAAAAGGGTAGGGGTAGTAATAGTTAGTTAAGATATTATACTTCTATCTCTAGAGAATAGGTAGATAAATATAGAATAGTATTAAAAATAGCGAATAAGCGAAGGTTAGTATACTTAAATTACGCTATATTAAGTGGATTCTACGTTAAAGAAGGGAAAAGTCTAACTATAGGCTAGCGTAGCCCCGGAAGGCTAAAGAGTTACTTAGTAATCACGTGACCCGCAAGTCACGTGACCCGAAATTCCGGTAGGTCTAATCCTAGCGCCGTGATAAAATAGAGAGAGCGTTAATAATAATAGTATAGCTACTAGCGGATAAGGTAGTAATAGAGGTAGTATTTAATAGTAGTGCGGGTAGTGCGCGAGAGGATAAATCGATAGTATAGTAATCTATAGTAATTAAATAATTAAAACTATATTATTATTAAAGTATAAAGTTAAAGATTATAAGGCTATAGGTATGTATAAGTGCGGCTATAGTTAGGAGAGGATTATATAACTAAAGGCTATATATATTACTAGGAGGCGTAGACCTAGAAGGTCTATAATACTTAAGTAGGTAAAATTAATATTTAGTAGCTAGAGGCCTTAAGTAGGAATATATAGGGTTACTATATTATTTTCTCTAACTAGTAGAGGGTAAAGGTTAAAATACCTATATAGTATTTCCTATATTTATACCTATAAACTAGGTGAATTTATTATAGTCTTTTCGTAAAGGAGCTATAGCGTAACTACGAACTTAACTTGTATATAGCTTTTATTATATAATATATAGTCTACTTACGATAGGTCTTTACTACGTATAGCTATAATACTTCTTACTTACAGCTACGTTTTATAGGATTAAATCATTTTAATATATTTTTCTATACTAGTACTAACTATAAATAAAGTTTTACTATTAGTTTTATTAAGTTATTTAGAAGTTACGTTCTTATTAAGTGTATAGTTACGCTCTAGCCCCCTTATAAAAAGGCTATAATAAATTCACCTACTTTATAAGTATAATTCAGGAAATATTATATAGATACTTTAACTTATACCATCCACTAGTTAAGGAAAATAATATAGAAACTTTATATATTTCTATTTATAAATAAACCCTCTTAGTATTATTATTAAGTTCGGAATCACGCCGCAGCCCCTTTGCAAAAAGACTATAATAAATTCACCTAGTTCGCAGGCATAATTCGGGAAATACTATATAGGGATTTTAACCTATACCCTCTACTAGTTAAGGAAAATAATATAGGAACCCTATATATTCCTACTACTCGTAAGTAAACCCTTTAAATATTACTATATAAAGTCGGACGCGCGCTATACTAGGGCTAATTATATTAGAGCTAAACGGGCTACTAAGGCTTATATAGCCTAGATAATAACGCCCTCGCTAAACCTTCTAGTAAGGTGCTATAAAAGCTATTATATAAGATAACTTCTTAACCTAAAAGGTTAACCTTCTAGTAAGGTGCTAAAGGTAAACGCTACTATATAAGAGGTAACTCCTTAACTAAAGAGGTCTTTCCTAAGAGGTTCTTATAGCTAGAAGTATAAGAAGCTTTACTACTATAAGCAGGGCCTTATACCTCTCCCTCTTCCTTATCCCTTAACTATATTAATACTAGACCCTATATATAAAAACGCTAAGCGTATATAAAGCACGCCCTTTAATACTAATAATATATAAGAGCTTATTAGAGAGTTTAATATTAATATAATTAATAAAACCCGCTCCTTCTTTAACTACTCTATTATATATAGAGAGTATAATATTAGTATAGCTCTTAAGAGGGCTCTTATTAATACCCCTAGAGAGGATACTTATTATTATATTATAGCTAAGTAAGTAGACTTAGTAGTAGAAGCTAGGTAGGTTATTATATACCCTATAGAGTAGCCCTTCTTCGAGCAGGTCCTCCGTACTATTAAGGTAGAGGCAGCCTAGGCCCCTTAGGGCTTAAATATTAGTAAGTACGGCTTATGCTAACTAATAGAGAGAGCGTTACTAACGACGGTATAGTTCTAGCAGATAAGGTAGTAATAGAGGCGGTATTAGTAGCGTAGGTAGTGCGCGAGAGGAAAAGTCGATAGTTTCGTAGTTTAAATAATTAAAAACTACGTTATTATTAATATAAAGTTAAAGATCGTGAGGCTATAGGTATATATAAGTATAGCTATAGTTAGGAAAGTTACGATCACGTAACCAAAGGCTATATATTGTTAGGAGGCGCGGAGTTAGAAGGTCTATTGCACTTAAGCAGGTAAAATCACTATGCAGTGGCCAGAGGCCTTAGTATTATTATATAAAGTTAGATATATACTATACTAGAGCTAATTATAATAACCCTAAACAGGCTATTAAGGCTCTTATAGCCTAGAAAGTCTACTGGATTAGATAACTCCTTAATCTAAAAGGTTAACCTTCTAGCGAAGTAAATACTACTATATAAGAGATAACTTCTTAACTAAAGATGTCTTTCCTAAGAGCTTCTTATAGCTAGAAGTATAAGAAGCTCTATTATAAATAGGGCTATATACGTCTCCCTCTTCCTTATCTAACCTATAGTAAGTCCTTATAGATCTTAATACTAAACCCTATATATAAAAACGCTAATCTTATAGAGAATATACCCTTTAATATTTATAATATATAGGACATTGCTAGAGAGTTTAATATTAATATAATTAGAAAACCCCGCTCTTTTATTAACTACTCTATTATATATAGAGAGTATAATATTAGTATAGCTCTTAAGAGGGCTCTCTTTAATACCCCTCTAAAGGACCTTATAATATATTACTATATTATAACTAAGTAAGTAGACTTAGTATTAGAAGCTAAGCGGGTTATTATATACTCTATAGAGTAGCCATCTTTAAATAGGCCCTCTATAATACTGCGGCTAAAGTAGCCCTTTAGGGAGATTATTATTTTATAATATACTAGTATTTGAAGAGAGCGAGGGTAGGCGTAGTATAAAGTCTTCATTATTAATAATATTAAGTTCGGTTGGAAGTTAGTTAGCAAGGTAGGAACAATATAAGAAGGCTAATAAAGTAGGTTATATAATAGGTTATATAACTACTCGCTAGGTCCTAGTTATTCTAACCCGAGCTATGGATCTAAAGCTAAGTCTAGCTTACTAGGCGAGTAGGAGTCCTACTTACTATAGTATAGGTAGGCGAATATTCCTATATTAGTAGTTCTTATTTTATACTAGTAATTACTTAATAAGCCTATCTAATTATATAAATTAAATAATAAGTTAGAAGCTATTATTAGCGTCTAATAATAAAGTAAAAAGGTAGCTAGTTTTAGCTATAATTCTATCTATCCTATCCTTTTATAAATATCTATTATTACGCTATTATTATACTAATCCTTCCGTTATTGATATTCCTAGTCCTTGTATATAAATTATTAATTTATTCCTATTAATATGGCGGTATAACGGTCTATTAAGCGTTACCTAGCGGGGTTATTTCCTCTATTAACCTATTAGATCTCGGATAGCTCGCAGCGCTTATTTAACTAATAGAGGGCTATAATATTAATTATAAGCCTCTTTTCTTTTATATTGCTAAGTTTAACTAGATACTTATATAGCGAGTATAAGTTAATATAAATTACTATAGGGATAGAGTTATTAATACTTAGCTTAGTAGTAACTTATTAAAGGATTAAATTAATAATAAAAGCGAGTTCTATGCTAGTAACTATAGTATAGATCTCTAAGGGTAATATACTATAAGTAACTTATTTATACTTAGTAGAGCTATAATAGATAATATTATTATTAATTATAAAGGTTACGTTATTTATTATTTTATTAGTAAGTGCCTTCTATTAGGAATGTTAATCTTTACCTTTTAGGAAGCTAGGCCTACCTAAGAAAAAGAACTCTCTTATTATTATTTGACCCCTATATATTAAAAGCTTAAATCTAATTAGCTTTTTAAAAGATTAAGCTAATTTATCCTAAGTCTAGATAGATATAGGTCTATATAGCCTAGCTTAGCTTATATTACTCTTATTAGCCCTTATTAGCTCTTATTAGCTCTTATTAGCTCTTATTAGCTCTTATTAGCTCTTTATTAGTAGCCCTTATATATATAATAAGGCTCTAGCTAGTAGCTAGTAGGAATAGGTACTTACTAGTATATTTATACCTTTATTAAGGTGAAATAGAGTTAGCTATAATAAAACTTAGTAGATAAAACCTTAGAATATAGCGTAAGGCCCTTATTATTAAGGATTACTTTTAAGCCTTTTAGGACCTATTTACTTATCTTCTTTATAAAGTACCTATAGATTTTAAGTAATATATAAGCTAGCTCCCATTATTAAGTTAGAGCTTAAAGCTATCTCCAGAGATATATAGCTTAAGTAGATATAACCTATTAGTACTATTACTTTATAAAGTACCTATAGACTTTAAGTAATATATAAGCTATAAAAATAAAAAGCTATTTATTAGTATAGCTTATAGTATATTTACCCTCCTATCCTTCTTTATCTCTCTTAGTATATATAGCTCTAATAAGAGCAGGAGGTATATAAAAGATTATATATTAAGAAGAGAGTATTATATAAAGAGATTATTATACTATTCGCCTATTTAGTAATTATCCCTGCTATATATCCTAGTAAGAAAGTCTATTTCTTTAAGTAAATAATGGATACTTATTAATATACTTATATCTTTATTACTATTAAATAGAGTTAGTTATAACTAGATTTAGTAGATAAAGCCTTAGAATATAGCGCGAGGCTCTTATTATTAAGGACTACCTTTAAGCTTTCTAGGACCTACTGACTTATCTTCTTTATATAATACTTATAGATTTTAAGTAATATATAAGCTATAAAAATAAATAGCTACTCCTTAGTATAGCCTATAGTACACTTACTCCCTATCCCTTATTATTTCTATTAGTATATATACCTCTAATAAGAGCGGGAAGTATATAAAAAGTCGCATATTAAGAAGAGACTCCTATATATAGAGACTATTATAATATTTACTAATATTAAATACTAGATATTATAGTTAATATCCTATTAGAAAGGCTTATAGCTAGCGCTCCCTAGTATAGAGAATAGAATATATAGTATTACTAATTAGATTTATTCTACTTATAGTATAACCTTACTGATAGAAGTATTCTCCTTAGAGCTAGCTATAGCTAGCGCTCCCTAGTATAATAATATAATCTAACTATGATATAAGATTTTAATTATTAGTAAATAATCTGTCTATAAATATAAATAGTTTAATAATAAGTAGTAATAATATAATAGATATTAAGCCTTAGTTAAGGTTATTCTTTAGCTATTATAAGCGCTTATTAAGAGTAGTAATATCCTTAGTAGCTAGATCCTAGTATTAAGTAGTAGTTAATAAGTTAAAGTAAGCTTCTAGTTAGTAAATTAAGGCTATATAAGCCCCTCTAGCCTACTACTTAATATAATACTCTTTTACTAGTATCCTCTTAGGCGTCTTCTTTATAAGCTCGATCTTAGCGCCTTAGCCCTTCTAGTACAGTATAATAGCGCTAGTATTAGTAATAGAGATTATCTTATTATTAAAAGTAATAGGGGTCTAAAGTATAGGTTTCTCCTTAGGTTCAGCTATAAGTTTAGCCTTCTAGAGCTCTTCTTCTTTAATAATAAAAAAAGTATTATTAGAGAGACTAATTATATTATTTATTTATATACTAATGATAGTAAAGTAAGGGCTTAGGTTATTAGTAATACGTAGATAGGGGTTAAAAGTAGAGCTAGTTATCTATAACCTATTATAGTAATAGGCGCTATAAGTAGCTTACTAATAGGTACTAGCTTTAGTAATACTATAGAGGGGTTTAATAACTTGTATAATTATCCCGGGGGTAGAGATTATAGATCTAGTTAAGTAATTAGGTATAAATATCGCGCGCTAGTATTATTTCAGATTATATATAAGCTTAGGTAATATCTCTAATTAAATAATATAATTAGAGCTAAGTAATAGGGTAATTACTAGAAGGAGGCGAACGCTATAATACTAAATTATAAGTAACTAGGTTAAAATACCCTATTTACTATTATTATTAATACTATAAATAACTAAGTAGGACTTCTTAATAGGGGTAGTAGTCTTATTCTTAATCCTATTAACTATATAAAATTAAAATAGTAGCTATATTACTTAGTTAGGTTATAGATCTCAAGTTTAAATACTTTATAATTAAGGAGGGTATTAATCTCTTTTTTATAAGACTTTTAAAAGGGGGGATTATTAGTAATAAGCTTATTAGACCTATAAAGGGCTAGGGATAATAACTAATTAGTCTTTTGCTGTATTAAAATAAATATTATTAAGTAGTTAACTTCTAGTTTAAATATATTAAATAGGTTAGTAATAGGGTTCTTCTAGAGTTATCCTCTATACTAGGGTAGAGGGGGAGTTAGGGTTAGCCTAGTAGCCTTAGGGGTAATAGGGGCTTATAAGTTATTATTATTAGAGCCTCTAGGGCCTTAGGATCGCTATAGAAAGGTCCTATAGTAATAGAGTGGAAGTCTTAGAGGCTATAGGGTAGTTAAATAATAACTATTTTACTTAAAATAGTAATTAGATAGTAAGGGCCTTATTATTTATCCTTCTTAATATACTCTAACTTATAATTATAATAAGAGGTAGATAATATTATTAGTACTAGGGCTATTATAAGTAGCGAGGGTATTTATAACTTTATATTTATAGTGCTCTTTTTATAAACCCTCTATTATAATATTAATTTACCTTAGCCCTAGTAATAATATCTAAGGAGGGGGTAGAGTTATTACTAATTTATAAGTATATATTAAAAACGAGTAGGGTAGGTATAAGGCTATTAGAGCTAGTAATATTATTAATAAACTTAATTAATATTTAGAGGGCGAGAGGGGGCTTAATATAGGGGACTTCCTATTAGATAATAGTTTAAGCGCGGTATAAGGGGCTATAATACCTCTCTGTTTTACTAATTTAGTAATAGGCTTTCATAGGGATAACTTGAACTATTATTAAGATTAATTTAGTATTGTTATTAAAGGCTTGTACAATCAAGTTTAATCTAGTATTCATAATAATATAGTTAGGTAGTCCCTAATAGATATAAATCTAATATAAGTAGAGGGTTTCCTAGGTAGCTTTTATAGAGAGATTAGAGGGGAAGTAAGTAGTGTTAAAGCTAGTAGCTATATTAATAATATATAGAGTCGCTTTACCTTTAAGGTCGATAGTATTATAAATAATCTTATAGTTAAATAGCTAATTATCTTAGAGGGAGAATTTAAACCTCTAAGCGGCTCTTATATTTAATCAGTAATACTAATAGACCTTAGTTAATTACTTAATTACTACTATTTAAATAAGATAACTAGCGCGCTAGAGGAGGGTAGCTAACCTAGTAATAGAGGGGTGATTAAATTACTAGTAGAAGTGTTATAGTTTAGTATTTATTTAATAGCTAGTTTAAGTAAAGGTTTCCGCTTTATTAAGAAGAAGCTAGGTATAACCCTACTTATATATAACTAGGGCTATAATATTACTCTGAAATAAGTAGTTATAGAGGTTATTAAAATAAATACCTATTTAATCTATATTACTTAAGTAGAGGGAAAACGGGGTATTAGAGGGTACTATATAGAAATTTATATTACTAAGTATAGTTTTAACTATAATGATACTAACTAAATCCTTATAGAGGCTATCCCTACAGTATACTCTTATTTAGCTAGCGTTTACCCTATTAATTACTATTAATAAGTAAATCTATTATAAGGTAATAACTTACTATTAGCTAGTAGTAGAGACTCTAGTAATACTTAAGTATAGTATAAGACCCTAGAAAACCTCCTTAGAGTACCTACTATTAAGTATAAATAATTAGGTTAGGGTAGAGGCTCTAGGTAAGATAAGCTAAGTAAATGGGAGAGTACGCTTAGGGTTAATAGCTAGGTTAATACCTATAACTATATAAAACGCAGCCTGATTTAATAGCGAATTAAGTAATCTATCGCTATTAAGTATAAATATAGTATTAGTAATAAATATAGTAAACCTATAAGGGGAGAAGGGCTAGGATTAATCCTACTAGTACTTCTAAAGGTATTACCTAACCTCGGTATTAGTATTAGTATCATTCGCTAGGGCTTCCTAGTCCTTATTATTATTTTTAAAGTTAATAAGGAAAGCGTTAAACTTTTCTTTAGTAATATTTTAAAAGTACTTAGACTTAAACTTATTAAACTCTTAGGTATATTTATTATTATTATACTTCTAGGATTAGCACTTAAGCTTATAGTAAATCTAGTATCTTCTTAGGTTATAGTAATTAATATAGGATTAATAGTATAGAGGGGGTCCTTATTAATATAGCTAGTTTTAATAGAATTTATTATTATTATTACTATTATAACTTGAATAGAAATTATAATAGCTATTACTTTAGAATTATTAGTTAGTATATATTATATTATACTCCTCTAGGTCCTCTAAAGCTATAAATTATATATTAAGGCTCTAGTTTATTTAAGATATAATACTAATAGTAGAATATAGGGAATTATAAAGGTCCTATAAGTTGATAAGATACTTATAGAGAGTAAGCCTATAGTCTTAAACTCCCTAATAGGCGCTTTATATCTTATAATAGAGGCCTCTAGCCGCTGCATAGTGATTTTACCTACTTAAGTGTAATAGATCTTCTAACTCCACGCCTCCTAATAATATATAGCCTTCCGTTACGTGATCGGAATACTAGATAGCCTCACGATCTTTAACTTTATAATAATAATAACGTGGTTTTTAATTATTTTAATTATAAAACTATCGACTTTTCCTCCTGCGTACTACCCGCGCTGCTATTAAATACCGCCTCTATTAACGCTTTATCCGCTAGTCGTTACTATCTTCACTATGCTATCGTTAGTAACGCTCTCTCTATATTAAAGCATGCTAACGATACGCTCTCTATATGTAACGGAGTAGTTAAAGAAGGAGCGGGTTTTATCGATCGCATTAATACTAAACTCTCTAGCGAGCTCTTATATAATATTAGTATTAAAAGGCGTACCTTATATAAGCTTAGCGTTTTTATATATAGGGTTTAGTATTAATATAGTTAAGGAATAAGGATAAGGAAGAGGGAGAGGTATAAAGCCCTTCTTATAATAGAGCTTCTTATACTTCTAGCTATAAGAACCTCTTAGGAAAGACCTCTTTAGTTAAGGAGTTACCTCTTATATAATAATATTTATTATACCTTGCTAGAAAGTTAACCTTTTAGGTTAAGGAGTTATTTTATATAGTAGCTTTTATAATACTTTTAGTACCTTATTAGAAGGTTAACCCTTTAGGTTAAGGAGTTACTTTATATAGTAGCTTTTATAGCACCTTACTAGAAGGTTTAGCGAGAGCGTTATTATAAGAGTCTTAGTAGCCTATTTAGCTCTAATATAATTAGCCCTAGTATAGCGCGTATCTAACTTTATATAGTAATATTTAGAGGGTTTATTTATAAGTAGGAAGAACGTATAGGGTTCCTATACTATTTTCCTTAACTAGTAGAGGGTATAGGTTAAAATACCTATATTGTATTTCCCGAATTATGCTTATAAACTAGGTGAATTTATTATAGTCTTTTTGCAAAGGGGCTGCGGCGTAATTCCGAACTCAATCTTATAATAGAGGAGCCTTTTATTTATATTAAATTCCTTAATAAGAGTAGATCTAATAATAAAGAGGGCTTTTAAATAGAATCTTAAGGTTCCTAATAATAGGTTTATTAGGGCCTTTATATATAAGGTTAAGTAATATAATATAATCTTCTAATTCCTTATTAGTAATATAGAACTCCTTAGTTTTAGAGTATTCCTTTATCTATATAACTACTTTAGTATATAGTAATAGGGGGTATTTAGTAGTAATATACTAGAAATAATACTCTTAAGTATCTTCTTTTAATATAAGAGAAAACGCTTTAGTATATTACTATAGGGATATACTAGCTTTAGTATAATAATCCTTGAAAATAAAGAGTTTTAAATCTAATATATCTATTTTATTATTACTATACTTAAGGTTATTATTACTATAGAATATAATAAAACTCTTAAGTTATTATAATAAAGGGATCCTATCTAGTGGGAATTAGGCTTAGCTCTAACTTATAGGTCTTATAAAGTTAAAACCTTAGGTATTATTCCTAGTATTTTAGAGTAAAAAGGGGTATATAGTCCCTACTAGAGGGGGATAAGGGGGCTAATATATAAGGGATATAGGAGTAATAGAGGGTTTTTAGTCTTATTATATAGGAATAGTAATAATATGAAAAAGAGGGGTTTCAACTTTCGATATAATCTCTATAAAAAAGCAGGGTCTTCATTATACCTTTCAATAATTATTAGGTATTATAATTTAATTAAATTAAAGTTACTACGCTATACGTAGAAGTTAGATTACTGAATAATATTAATAATACTTTGCTTAATTTAATTATGATTGAAAATAATCAATATATTAGTATTAATAAGGACTTTCTAAAGGGCTTTAATAATACTAGGAAGCGCTAGCTATAGGTAGCTCTAAGGAGAAGACTTCTATTAATTACGTTGCGCTATAGGTATAATAAATCTAATTAGTAATACTATATATTCTATTCTCTATACTAGGTAGCGCTAGCTATTAGCTCTTCTAATAGGATATTAATTATAATATCTAGTATTTTATATAAATAAATAGTATATTAGTATCTTTATATAATAGTCTCCTCTTAATATACTATCTTTTATATACCTCCTACTCTTATTAGAGGTATATATACTAATAGAGATAATAAGGGATAGGAGGTAAGTATACTATAAGCTATATTAAGGAGTAGCTATTTATTTTTATAACTTATATATTACTTATAATCTATAGGTACCTTATAAAGAAGATAAACAAGGAGATCTTTTAAAGGTTAAAAGGAGTTCTTAATAAATACCTCGCTAAAGGTAGTCGTTAATAACTATCTTATATTAAGTTTTAAAGTTTTATTTACTAAGTCTAGTTATAGCTAACTTTATCTAACTTTAATAAGGGCTTAAATATACTAGTAAGTACTTATTCCTTTTAGCTACTAGCTCCTATATTTATTAGAGGTATATATACTAATAGAGATAATAAGAGAGAGGAGGTAAGTATACTATAGGCTATACGAATAAGTAGCTTTTTATTTTTATAGCTTATATACTACTTAGAATTTATAAGTGCCTTATAAAGAGAGAGTATTAGCGAGCTAAATCTACTTAAGCTATATATATCTAGTAATAACTTTAAGCTCTAAGTTAATAAGAAGGGCTAGCTTATATATTATTTAAGATCTATAGGTACCTTATAAAGAAGATAAGTAAGTAGGTCCTAGAAAGCTTTAAGGTAGTTCTTAATAATAAGGGCCTCGCGCTATGTTCTAAGGTTATATTTATTAAGTTTAGTTATAGCTAACTCTATTTAACCTTAATAAGGATATAAATATACTAATAGGTACGTATTATATACTTAAAGAAATAGATCTCTTTATTAGATTTATAATAGGGATAATTATTAAATAAGTAAATAATATAATATACTATTTATATAATACTCTTTTATTAATATATAGTTTTTTATATACCTCCTACTCTTATTAGAGCTATATATACTAAGAGATATAATAAAGAGTAAAGAGTAAGTATACTATAGATTATACTAAGGAGTAGCTATTTAATTTTATAGCTTATATATTATTTAAAATCTATAAGTATCTTATAAAGAAGATAAATAAGGAGATCTTTTGAAAATTAAAAGTAATTCTTAATAACTATATTACTAAAAGTAATCCTTAAGAACTACTTTATATTATATTTCAAAGTTTTATTTACTAAGTCTAGTTATAACTAACTTTATTTAACCTTAAGATAAAGGTATAAATATATTAATAAGTATTTATTTCTACTAGCTACTAGCTAGAGCCTTATTATATATATAGGGCTTATTAATAAAAAGCTAATAAGAGCTAATAAGAGCTAATAAGAGCTAATATAAGCTAATAAGAGCTAATAAGAGTAATATAAATTAAACTAAGCTATCTAGACCTATATATATCTAAACTTAGGATAAATTAGCTTAATTCTTTAAAAGATTAATTAGATTTAAGCTTTTAATATATAGGGGTTTAATAATAATAAGAGTTTTTTTTCTTAAGTAGGCCTAGCTTCCTAAAAGGTAAAGATTAACCTTCCTAATAGAAGGTATACCTATTTATATAATTAAAACTCTTAATAATATCCTTAAAATCTTCCTTAACTTTAGCTTATAGTTAGTAACTTTAGATATAATTCTTAAGAAACTTATTAGTATAATAAGTAATATAGCTAGTAACTTTAGCTTAATTAATTTCTTTAGAGTTAAAAGACTTAACCTAATTATATATCTTATAATTAATAATAGCTTTAAAGTTATTACGGATTAGGATTATTAATCAATATTAAGGTAAGGAGGAAGCAAAAGGAGTAAGAGAGATATTAATATTATTAGCTATTAGAAAGGATTGATAAAGCTATATTTAGAGGTTATATAAAATAATTAGGCTTATTATTATATTTTCATTAGGGGTATTATTCCTAACCTATAGCTTTAGGTAATTAGTCCCTATATTAAATAACTTATAATTAGTATTATTTAATTCTCTTTTTATTAATAACCTAATATCTTCCCTTATATAATTTCTAAATACTTACTGATTTCTCTAAAAAAAGGGACTTTTTAAAAGAGATTACTTACTTCCCTAAAGAGGGGACCTAAAGAGGAATTACTTAGAGAACTTAAAGTTACTTAAGAGAGAGAATTAAGAAACAGAAAAAGGTTTAAATAATTACTTAATAAACCTTTCTAAAAAAGGGACCTTCTTAATAGAAGGATTACTTACTTAAAGTACTTATTTATTTATTAGATCTTATTAATCTTAAAGAGGAGATATCCTAAAAAGGGGATTAGTAATTACTTATTATTTTAAATAAATATTTCTAAATAGATATAAAATAGTAAAAATAAGGAAATAAAAGGAAATAAAAAGAGGAAAATTAAAAATAGATTAAGATCTTAATAATGTAATTAACTCATTGTAATTAACTAATCTAGGTAGTTCTTAATTGAAACTTAGTATATAGCCTTTTACGCTACAAAAATAAATATTATTAATACAAGCTAATTAAAATAGATCTATTAAATCTTTATTATTAGTATAATAGCTATTACTAAAGGCCTTTTAATACTTATTATAACTTAGTTATAATAAATATAATATACGTAAGATAAAGTTAGAAAGTTAAAGCTATAAAGTTATAAGTAATAAAGTTATAGAAAAGAGGAAAGTAAGAGAGGGGTTGTTTAAATAGAGGAGGGGGGGAGGGGAAAGGGGGGGAGGTAATAGCCTAAAGTTAAAAGATTAACTTTTAGTAACTATAAATAAACCTAATTTAGTAGTTATTATAAAAGTTAAAGCTATAATTCTTTTAAAACTATATTATACTAGGGCTTATTATATTTAGAAGTTATAAAATTTAAAGCTATAGATAACCTTATATTAATATAGATATTATATTATTATAGTAATAAAAGTAGCTAGTTAAGATTAAAATAATTTACCTTAGTAAGTAATAAGGCCTCACTACTACTACTCTCCTCTTATAATGAGTAGTTAGGGCTTATTACTATTATCTTAGGTTATTACTATTAGTAATATAAATAGAGGGTTAAAAGTAATAGATTTAAGTATTAAGGAGGGGGTTAAAGGAGGGATAAGTAGCGAAGTTAGTATTAGTATTATAAGTTATTAAATAACGCTAAATATATTAAATTTACTAAGAAGACTTTATAAGAGTTAAAATTAATAAAATAAGTAGTTAATATAAGTAGAAGGAGGGGAAGTTAGTAGAGAGCCCTAAATAATTAGAGTAATACTAGTAGAAGGTAGTATAGTTAGTAGTTATAAGATAAGATATTTATAGTAGTTATAAGGGTAGTAAAAGGTATTAAAAAGATTAAAATAAGGGGTACTAAAGAGGGTAAAAGTAAGGGGAAAGTAATAACTTAGCTAGTATAATAAAAGATCGCAAACTATTAATTATTAGTATTAAGGCTATAGTAGGATAGACTATAATTACTATTAATAATAAAGGATCTAAAGCTTTATCTATAATATTAATAATAACTTTAGAGGTAGTAAGTCAGAAGAAGAGGCTAAGCTATTAGTAACTAAACCTAAGATCTCTATTAGTATAATAATTATCTATAAGAAAAGGCTTAGAATTATTAAGTAATGAATGTCATCTCTTTAGTATATTAATCCTTACTAATCTATAGTTATAATATAATAGTAAAGTTAACTACTAATTAATATTAGTAATATAATATACTGGTATTTAAAGAGAGCGAGAGTAGGCGTAGTATAAAGTCTAAATTATTAATAATTTTAAGTTTAGTTAGAAGGTAGCTAGCGAGGTAGCAATAATATAAGAAGGCTAACGAGGTAGATTATATAATAAGTTATATAACTACTCGCTAGGTCCTAGCTATCCTAACCTAGGCTATAAATTTAAAGCTAGATCTAGCCTACTAGGCGAGTAGAAGTCCTACTTACTATAGTATAGGTAGGCGAATATTCCTATAGAAATATTAGTATATATAGCTTATACTAAATAGAGAGGGTATTATTAATAGTAATATAGCTATAAAGGTATTAGCTAACCCGATTAAATAAGAGGACTACTAATAGAATAAAGTAGTAATAGAGGTTATATAAATAGTCTAAGTAATATATAAGAGGATAGGTTAATAGTTTAGTAGTTTACTAGTACTTAAATAATTAAAAGCTATATTACTATTAAAATATAAAGCTAAGAATTATAAGGCTATAGATATATATAGGTATAGCTATAGTTAGGAGAGGTAGTTAGTAATTATACTTATATACCTAAAGGCTATATATATTATTATGAGGCGCGGAGTTAGAAGGTCTATTATACTTGAGCAGGTAAAATCACTATATCGTAGCTAGAGGCTATGCCCTATACTATATAATTCAAAAGTTAATACTCTAACCTTTATATATAATACTAAAAGCTATTTAAATATATTTATTATATTAAATTTACTTATATTATATATATATATATATATATATATATAAAAATACCGAAAGTATACTTAGTAATTTCCATTATAACCTTATAAAGGTTGAAGAAACCTTAACAAATAACTATAGTATATATAGTTATATATCTATATAATATGTCTTTAATAATACTTTAATAACTATAAAACATGGAATAATAACTATAATAGTATTTCGTTTATGGAATAAATACCTGAAAAGTCTATATAAATTCTAATAATATTAAAAACCTTATATATAGATATAATCCTTATATTTATAGCTATAAATATATAAAAATAGTGCATAGACTATATAGTAATCCGAGCACGACTCTGCTGAATAAGCTTAATAGTTAGCCGTTTAGTAGCTACGTTTTAGAATATCTTACCCCTTACTTATCGAGGGTAGGATTTATAACTTAGAAATAATATTATTAATAATTCATGATTTCTCTATTAATTAATTCTAGGAAAGATAACGCCTTATGCTTAAATCTATTAGCCTTTATTATAATATCTCTCGGCTTATTAATATATATTATTTAGGCTATTTCACTATCCATTTTATAACTTATATACCTATTCTCATGGGTTATAAGCCTAGCTTAAGCCTTTTTAAGAACCTCGCGCTAATCTAGCCTCCTTAATACTATTATAAAAGCCTTAAACCTATCCTCTACTATAAGGTTACTTATTCCAGCTATTACTTTAAAAGATATAGCCTCTGTATATCCTATTTAGAATTAGGATTACTACTTAGACTAGCTTACTAGCTTTAAGATTAAAACCTCCTATAAGAAGCTATTTAGAACCCTAAGCTATTTAATTATACTACTATTAATACTACTTTTACTACTCTAAAATAAGATAGTACATTAGCTAAGCTATTTAAACTTACTTTAGTTAATTATATATTTAAATTATACCTAAGCCTCTATAGGTCTTAGTTTACTTATATCTATATTATAATACGATCAAGGCTTAATATAGGAGGAATATAATAAATTAAACCTATAACCTCTAGGTTTAAATATAACAACCTATATAATAAAGCTATAGTAAATACTACTAAGCTATATAACTTATATCTCTCTTATCTAAGTGTTATAACTATACTATATTAGAGCCTGTATATTATATTCTAAGGTAATTATAATATCTAATTTAAAAGTATAGCTTCCTAAGCTATCTAGATCTAATGACTATGAAGTTTAATCTATACGTATTAAGGCCTTACTTATTATCCTAACTATAAAAGAGCCTAACTAGCCTACTTCTAGAAAGGAGTCTCTAGAAGACCCTTTAAAAGAGGGATAAAGAGGAATAAAGAGGAATAAAGAGGAATAAAGAGGAATAAAGAGGAATAAAGAGGAATAAAGAGGAATAAAAAAGGAGGAATATAACGAGTTAAACCTATAACCTCTAGTTTAAATAAAATAACCTATATAATAAAGCTATAGTTAATACTACTAAGCTATATAATATATATCTCTCTTATCTTATTAATTTAATCTATACTATATTAGAGCCTATATGTTATACTCTAAGGTTATTATAGTATCTAATTTAAGAGTATAGCTTCCTAAGCTATCTAGATCTAATAACTATTAAGTTCGGAATTACGCCGCAGCCCCTTCGCAAAAAGACTATAATAAATTCACCTAGTTCGCAAGTATAATTTAGGAAATACTATATAGGTATTTTAACCTATACCCTCTATTAGTTAAGGAAAATAATATAGGAACCCTATATATTCCTACTACTCGCAAGCAAACCCTCTAAATATTATAAAGTCGGACGCGCGCTATACTAGGGCTGATTATATCGGAGCCGAACGGGCTACTAAGGCTCTCGTGGCAACGCCCTCGCTAAACCTTCCAGCAAGGTGCCGCGAAAGCCACTATACCTAGATCTAATAACTATAAAGTCTAGTCTATATATATTAAAGCCTAACTTATTAGTGAAGATATAACTATAGACTTATCTAAATCTATAGATAATAATAATAATAATCTAAATAATAAGGGTCTTAGCTATATATAGCTATTTTATAATAATTACCCTCCAAGAGTTATAAAGAATTATATTATAGCCTACGAGCCTTAGAAATATCTTAAAGACCTATATAAGCCTATAGGGTTTACTAACGAGTTCTTAACTAATCAAGAGTTATTTAATACTACTTTAAGTAATTTTAACTTTATAGAAGAATATATAAATAAAATAAAGGAACTTACGGATAACTTAGTATATAATAAGCTTAAGTTAGCTAACTAGGTGTTATAATATATATATTAAATAGCCTAGATAAAGAGTATAATAGTTTCATTACTACTATTACTAGAAAGGGCTAGAACCAATAGGAACCAGAAAGACAACAAATAACATAGCTCTACTTATAAACGGGTAAGAATATTAAAAATAGGCTTAAAAGATATATTAAATAATTCGCAGATCTAATTAAAAGAGATAATTTAAACTAGGCGCGGACTTACTAAGAAAAATACTAAAAAACGAGGTATAGGATTATTAAGGTCTATATCGTGATAATTATAAATAATAATAAAGTCTCCTACGCTCCTCTCCTCTACGCTCTACTCTATAGTCTTCCTATAATAGGCTATAATAGGCCCGTGCGCTAAGGGGGCTTTTTCAAAAGCTGCGCAGTCAAGTCTATCTCATCCCATCCCATTACTTAAGGTCTTAGGGCTAATAAGAATATCTATATACTTAATAGTCTATTCTCTAACTTATTAGACGAACTAAGATATAAGGGTAAAGTAGTAAATTTTATAACGAAGACAAATAATATAAATAATAATAAAAGTAATAGTAAAAATAATAATAGGTTTATTAAAAGACCTTAGAAAAAATAAAAGGGTTTTTATTATAAAGACTATAAGAGGACTAGCTATACTAGGGAGCGCTAGCCATAGCTAGCTCTAAGGAGAATACTTCTATTAGTTAGGTTACGCTATAAGTAGAATAAGTCTAATGAGTAATACTATATATATTTTATTCTCTATACTAGGGAGCGCTAGCTATAAGCTCTTCTAATATAGTATTAACTATAATATCTAGTATTTAATATTAGTAAATAGGATAGTAATCTCCTTATATAATAGTCTCCTCTTAATATATAGTCTTTTATATACCTGCTGCTCTTATTAGAGGTATATATACTACTAGAGATTATAAGGGATAGGAGGTAAGTATACTATAGCCTATACTAAGGAGTAGCTATCTATATTTATAGCTTATATACTCCTTAAAATCTATAAGTACCTAATAAAGAAGATAAATAAGGAGATCTTTTAAAGCTTAAAAATAGTTCTTAATAACTATATTATATTATATTTTAAAGTTTTATTTAATAAGTCTAGTTATAACTAAAGGGTACAAATATACTAGTAAGTACTTATTCTTACTAGCTACTAGCTCCCGCTCTTATTAGAGGAATATATACTAATAGAGATAATAAGGAATAGGAGGTAAGTATACTATAAGCTATATTAATAAGGAGCCTTTTATTTTTATAGCTTATATACTACTTAAAATCTATAGGTGCCTTATAAAGAAGTAGTACTAGTAAGCTATATCTACTTAAGCTATATAACTCTAGTAATAACTTTAAGCTCTAACTTAATAATAAGGGCTAGCTTATATATTACTTAAAATCTATAGGTATTTTATAAAAAGGATACGTAAATAGGTCTTATAAACCTTTAAAGTAATCCTTAATAATAAGGGCCTCGCGCTTTATTCTAAAGCTTTATCTACGAGGTTTAGTTATAGCTAACTCTATTTAATAGTAATAAGGGTATAAGTATATTAGTAATTATTTATTATTTACTTAAAGAAATAGACTTTCTTATTAGGATATATAATAGGGATAATTACTAGATAAGCAAATATTATAGTAATCTCCTTATATAATACTCTCTTTTTAATATATAGTTTTTTATAGACCTCCTGCTCTTATTAAAGCTATATATACTAATAGAGATAATAAGGAATAGGAGGTAAGTATACTATAAGCTATATTAAGAAATAGGTTTTTATCTTTATGGCTTATATATTACTTAGAATCTATAAGTACTTTATAAAGAGATAGTATTAGTAAGTTATATCTACTTAAGCTTTATATGTCTCTAGAGATAACTTTAAGCTCTAACTTAATAATAAGGTCTAGTTTATATATTACTTAAAATCTATAAGTATCTTATAAAGAAAATAAGTAAGTAGGTCCTAGAAAGCTTAAAAGTAGTCCTCAATAATAAGGGCTTTATACTATATTCCAAGGTTTTATCTACTAAGTCTAGTTATTACTAACTCTATTTAACCTTAATAAGGGTATAAATATACTAATTATATACTTAAAGAAATAGACTTTCTTATTAAGATATATAATAGGGATAGGTATTAGATAAGTAAATAGTATAGTACTCTCCTTATATAATGCTCTCATTTTAACGTGTAGTCTTTTATATACCTCCCGCTCTTATTAGAGCTATGTATATTAAGAGAGATAATAAAGAGTAGAAGGTAAGTATATTATAAGCTATACTAAGGAGTAGGGTCTCTAGCCACTGCATAGTGATTTTACCTGCTTAAGTGCAACAGACCTTCTAACTCCGCGCCTCCTGACAATACATAGCCTTCCGTCACGTGATCCTAATTGCCGGTGGCTTTCGCAGCACCTTGCTAGAAGGTTTAGCGAGGGCGTTACTACGAGAGCCTTAGTAGCCCGTTTAGCTCTAATATAATTAGCCCTAGTGCGGCGTGTATTTAACTTTATATAAGGGTTTACTTATAAGTAGTAGGAATATATAGGGATCTTATATTATTTTCCTTAACTAATAGAGGGTAAAGGTTAAAATACTTATGTAGTATTTCCTAAATTATACCTATAAACTATATAAATTTATTATAGTCTTTTTATAAAGGGGCTACGGTGTAATTCCAAACTTAATACTAAGTAGTAGCTACTTAGTTTTATAGGTTATATATTACTTAAAATCTATAGGTACTTTATAAAGAAGATAAATAATAAGATCTTTTAAAAATTAAAAGCAATTCTTAATAACTACCTTATATTATATCTTAAAGCTTTATTTACTAAGTCTAGTTATAGCTAACTCTATCTAACGTTAATAAAAGTATAAATATACTAATAAGTACCTATTTCTACTAGCTACTGACTAGAGCCTTATTATATATATAGGGGCTATTAATAAAGGGCTAATAAGAGCTAATAAGGGCTAATAAGAGAAGTATAGACTAAACTAAGCTATATAGATCTATATTTATCTAGACTTAGGATATATAATTTTAATATTTTAAAAGACTAATTAGATTTAAGCTTTTAATATATAGGGGTTAAATAGTAATAAGAGAGTTTCTTTTCTTAGGTAGGCCTAGCTTCCTAAAAGGTAAAGATTAACCTTCCTAATAGAAGGCATAGGGTAAGTACTAGGAGGGTATTATAGAGGTATTAGTATAAGCTATTAGCGTAGGTAATATTAAGAAAGCCTTAAACCTAATGCTAAAAGAGGATTAATAATACTAGTTATTAAGCTAGGTATCAAAAGAATTCCCTAACCTCTTTAACCCTAATATAGCTTACTTACTACCCCCTAGGTAACCTAGGGTAAGCTACTAGATTAACCTTATACTAGGACTAAATAAAAAAGAACTATTACTTCCTTAAGGCCCCCTCTATATTATATTAAGAGAAGAGCTACTAGTACTAAAAAGACCCTATAAAGCCTCCTAAATAAGGGATTTATTATAGCTAGTAGCTTATTAGCTAGGGTATTAATACTCTTTATTAAGGAGCTAAGTCGAGGGATTCATTTCTATGCTAATTATAAGGCTCTTAATATAATTACTAAGAAAAGCTATTACCCCGTCTTAATAATCTTTAACATACTATACTAAGTAGGTATAGCTAAGTAATATATTAAGTTAAATATAATAATAGCTTTCTATAAGTTAAAGGTAATAGAGAGATATTAGAAGAGAATTATATTCTCTACCTAGTATAGATTATTAAAGTAAGTAGTTTACCGATTAAGTTTACCTAGCGCCCTTACTAGCTTCTAGTAGTATATTAATAATACCTTATAAGACTTCTTTAATAATATTATTATTACTTATATTAATAATACATTAATTTACTCCAATAGAATAAAGGAAAACTATATAAGGAAGGTTTAGGAGGTCCTCTAGAGGTTAGTAGATATAGAGCTAAACCTTGACCCGATAGGGTATAAGTTCTAAGTAAAGAGGGTTAAATATATAAGGCTTATTATAATTATAAGAGGGAGCCTCTCTTATAACTTCTAAGAAACTCTAAGTAATTACTAAGTAGCTACCCCTTATTTCTTTAAAAGGTATCTAGAGCTACCTAAGGTTTATAAACTATTATAATATATTTATACTAAGGTATAGGAATATTATTAAATTACTTATTTTACTTATTAGAAAGAATATAATATTCTAATAGGGAGATAACTAAGAATTAGCCTTCTATAGTTTAAGTAGCTTTTTAATATCTAGCTAGTACTCTATTAACTTAACTTAAAAAATAAAGTTATTATCAAAACTAACTATTTAGGATTTATATTAGGAGAAGTACTCCGATAAGTTAACCCAGAGGGTACCCTTATAGATCTATAAAAATCTAAGGCTATATAATCTAGATAATCTAGATCTTTATTATATATTAAACTTTTATTTACCTTAGTAATAAACCTATCATCAAGGCAGGCTTCACAAGGTGGAAGATTTATTTTATTCATAGCGTTTAACTTATGAAAGTTATTATTCATTTAAGTATTATCTAAAAGGAATTTAAGATATTTATAGCTTATATAACCTAGACGGTTATGCCATAGTTTATATAGATCTGTGTTATTATTATTAGTTATTAATTGCATATAGAGTAGGTTATTATTATTATTAAGTTCGGAATTACGCCGCAGCCCCTTTGTAAAAAGACTATAACAAATTCACCTAGTTTGTAGGTATAATTTAGGAAATACTATATAGGTATTTTAACTTATACCCTCTACTAGTTAAGGAAACTAATATAGGAACCCTATATATTCCTATTACTTACAAATAAACCCTCTAAATATCACTATATAAAGTTAGACGCGCGCTATACTAGGGCTAATTATATCGGAGCTAAACGGGCTACTAAGGCTCTTATAGCCTAGAAACGCCCTCGCTAAACCTTCTAGCAAGGTATTATAAAAGCTACTATATAAGATAACTTCTTAACCTAAAAAGTTAACCTTCTAGTAAAGTACTAAAAGTAAATATTATTATATGAGAGGTAACTCCTTAACTAAAGAGGTCTTTCCTAAGAGGTTCTTATAGCTAGAAGTATAGGAAGCTCTACTATAAGCAGGGCTTTATACCTCTCCCTCTTCCTTATCTAATTTATAATAAATCCTTAACTATATTAGCACTAGACCCTATATATAAAAACGCTAAGCCTACGAGAGGTATACCCTTTAATACTAATAATATATAAGAGCTCGCTAAAGAGTTTAGTATTAATATACTTAATAAAACCTACTCCTTCTTTAATTACTCTATTATATATAGAGAGCGTATTATTAGTATAGCCCTTAAGAGGGCTCTTATTAGTACCCCTAGAGGGGATACTTGCTATTATATTATAGCTAAGTAAGTAGACTTAGTAATAGAAGCTAGGTAAGTTATTATATACCCTATAGAGTAGCTCTTCTTTAAGCAGGTCCTCTATACTATTAAGGTAGAGGTAGCCTAGGCCCCTTAGGGGTTAGTAAGTATAGCTTATACTAATTACTTTAATATAAAGAGAGCGTTACTAATAATAGTATAGCTAGTAGATAAAGCGGTAATAGAGGCGGTATTAGCAGCGCGGGTAGTGCGCGAGGGGAAAAGTTAATAGTTTCGTAGTTTGAATAATTAAAAACCACGATATTATTAATATAAAGTTAAAAATCGTGAGGTTATCTAGTGTAACGGGCACGTATAAGTATAGCTGTGGTTAGGAAAGGTGGTTAGCAACTTAGGAGGTTATTAGGGATCACGTGACCGAAGGCTGTATATTATCAGGAGGCGCGGAGTTAGAAGGTCTATTGCACTTAAGCAGGTAAAATCACTATGCAGTGGCAAGATTGCCTTCTTATTATTATACTTATTACTGCTCTTATTTAAGGGGGCTTTATAACCCTGATTCAAGGGTACTTTAAAGAGATAGAGGTTATTAAGCTTATAGCCCGTAGCTATAATCCTGTCTTTATATATATTATATAATATAGGTTTCTACTAAATAATAGAGGCTATACCTATATTATTAAGACGACTTTAACTAAGTAAATTAATAACTAGTTTAGGTATATAATAGACGTCTTTTAATATTATCTTATTATTATTAGGATAGATATCTAAATCTCCCTTAATAGAAGAAGTAAGCTAGTTTGCTCTGCCCTACCTTATAGAGGTATGTAGATATTTTCTTTTATATAGAATAGTGTGATCTTTAACTATATAAATAGTAGCAGCATTATTAATATAAAATATAGTATTCATTCAGTTATTATAACGCCTTGATCCTAAATCCTTTTCCTTAGTTATAATAGTCTATTGAATTAAAGTACCTAAGGTTATATTATTAGTTATATTATTATTATAAGGATTATTATGGGATATATTTACGTTTTTAAATTCCTTATTCTTATTAGAGTCGTTAGGATCTATAGGAGCTACGTTTTAATTAATTATATTATCTATAGATATTAGAAAGGGCTAGAACTAATAGGAACTAGAAAGATAATAAATAACATAGCTCTACCTATAAATAGGTAAGAATATTAAACGTAGGCTTAAAAGATATATAAAATAATTTATAGATCTAATTAAAAGAGATAATCTAAATTAGGTATAGATTCGCTAAGAGAAATACTAAAAAACGAGGTATAGGATTATTAAGGTACTAATTATAATAATATATATATAATACTAAAGTCTACTACGCCCCTCTCCTCTACGCTCTACTCTATAATCTCCTTATAATAGGTCTATATACTAAGGGAGTTTTTTAAAAGCTATATAGGTAAGTCTATCTTATCTTATCCTAATTATCTTCTTAAGACTCTTTATAATATTATAAAAGAGAGTCTTAAAAATAAATAAATTTACTTTATAGAAATAGTAAATAAATTCTATTTATAGATTTATTTTATTAATAATATCTTCTAGGCGGGCGATCTTATTATTAAGAAGGTCACTTAGGTTTAACTATCTTCTACTATAAGTTATATCTTAATAATAGCTTTACTACCTCTTCCTCTTTATTATACTCCTTATCCTACTCTAATCCTTAGTATAGCTAAAACTATACGCCTTATTATACTAAGCGTAAGAAGTTATAATAATACGCTCCCTTAGGTATATTCTATTCGATCTAATCCTACTAATTAACCCTCTACTAGACGTAGTCTAGGTAATTATAGTTATACTTATTTAAAGGATTAGGTTACTTAGGATATAATAATATATCTATAAGTATAGCTTTTAAGCGTAGCTTAATAGTTATATTATAACTTAGTATCTATAAGACTTATAACTAAAGCTAATATCTAAGGTATTTAAGCTTATTATCTAGTATTTTAAATAAGGAGGATCTAGATAATACTAATAATTTATAAATAGGTTAAGGAATATCTATTATAAGAGATAGTATAATAATATTATTATTTTTAAAGTCTATTATATTACTATCTATATATATAGAAGTAAGAGGGTATAAGGGAAAGAAAGGTGCTTTCTTAAAGTCTTCTTAGCTTAATAGAGTATCTTATAAAGCTATACTATTATTAATAGTTAAGTTATAGAACTCTATAGTTATTATAGATATATATTAGGTAACTAAGGGAATTTTAGACTTAGAGAATAATATACTATCGCTTAAGATTATCCTACTAAATCGTAGTAATAATAACCCTTCTTAAATTAGAGCTCTAGCCTATTCGATATATTAGAAGCTATATATAAATATATCCCTCTATTAAACTAAATTAACTATATAAGTATTAATTAATAAGAGCTTTTAGAGTTATTAAGGGGCTCCTATCTTATAATACTATATATTAAGGTCCTATATAGCCTTAACGAAGCGCTAATTACTATTCTAGTCCTATATAGAGTTATAATAAAAGTAGTAGCTAGTCGACTAGTCTATAAAAAATCGCAGCTTAGTAATAGTTATTATAGTTTAGTAGAAAGAAAGCCCTAGTAATATCCTAAAGATTCTTCGCCTCTACTCTTTTAAGCTTTATAGAAGCTTTATTAGTTTCTTTTCTAAATTACTAGGCTAGTTTATAGATTAGAGTATAGATACTATAAGGGTAGCCCTTAAGTATAAATATAAAAAGGGCTATAACCTCTTAATTATCTAACTCCTCTTATCTTATTAGCTTCCCTTATATATTAGAAAGGTCTAATAAATATTCTACTTAAGCTAAAGTTATAATAGATAACCCTCTTCTATATTAAGTTATTAAGTAATTTATAGACTCTTAACTCTATTATATATACTAAGGAACTACTAGTATAGGCTTATCTTTAGTTAGTATAAGGTTCCTTTTAGGTCTTATAATATTAAATACTACTAAGGTATTAATAAAGTTAAATATAATATCTCTTAGAGTAATAGGGGCTAAATAGGGCGATATAAATAGTTTTATAGACCTAGGGTAGTTAAAATACTTTATAAAATTAGCTAGTTATTATAAGTTATAATCCCTCTTCTACTTCTTATAGTTATTCCTTCTTTTTATATTATAGATATTTAGTTCTTATAATAATCCTTCTTCTCTATCTAACTCTTTTAAATTAATAAGAACTATTAGATTAGTTTATAAATTAATATCCTTAGGTATTAATAGGTTAATATCTATTATATCTAGAGAGGAAACCTCTAGGTCTATAAATTAAAAGGTATATTTAGCTACTTAATATTTAATATCTTTTTAAGCTACCCTTTTCTTAATATCTTTATCTCTTAGTTTAAAGTCTTAATTATATAGAAGTTTATCTACTCTTAATTAGACTTAGTATTCTTTAGGAGGTATTTTATTAATAAAGGCTATTAATAAATAATTAATCTAAGCTTAATACCTTATTTTAATAGGCTACTTTAGAGGTACTAGGCTTCTAATTTATATAAAAAACCTAAACTAATTAATAAAGTAGAGACTAGAGGCTTATAGTAGAGGGTCTATATATTAAAGTTTTATTAGGTATAGCTATCTTATTAAAACTTCCTTAGCTTTATATCTTAGTAGAAAGCTCTTAGTAATAACTATTAGAGTTTATAGTTATCTTTTAGCCCCTCTCCTTAACTACTAATTATTATAAAACTAGTTTCTCCTATTTTATAAGTTAGTTAGTAAACCTATACTAATTACTTTAGTAGACTTAGGCGCTTATAAATAAATAAAGAGTATATTAGGGGACTTAGCTTTAATTTAAGTAATTATAATATCCCTTATATCTTTATTTTTAAAACTATCTTCTATACCTCTAACTATCTTATAATAAAGTAGTTAGCTAGGCTTAGTAGGTCTCGTAAGGTAATAAGTAACTACTAAGATATCCTTAGTATATATTAGAGTTACTAATTTAAGTATACTAATAGTATTAAATATACTAGCTATAACGTATTATAAGTATAAAAGGTAAATTATCTTCTCTATTACTTCTAAGGTCTTATTCTAACGCTTAATAAGGATATACTTTAATACTATATTAAAAAGGTCTATCTAACTAAGGATATTATCCTTCTTAAGTAGAGGGTATATCCTATATTTAATTAGATAAGGCTAGTAACTAAGCTTATTAAGAGGTCTAAAGCCTAGGGTATCTCTATTATTTTATCTCTATATTTAAAACCTACTTATACTTAGTTTATTAGGTATAAGCTTTATTAAAAGTCTAATTTTAAGGATAAGAAGGTTTAAAGATTTTAACTCCTAGATCTATATCTCTAACGCTTTATTATTATAAAGAATAACTTTCCTTATTATAATATATTAAAAGAAAAGTTAATAAGGGGAATGTATAAGTAAGTTATAGACTAAAAAGCTAAATAGAAATAATATTTAAAGAAAAGGAGGAGCTATAGTATAATAGTTAATATTATATAGTTAATAGATAAATTAAGCTTAAAAGTAAATTATATATATATAAGAGAGAGAGAAACTAGAGGGCTTAAGGGGTAAGGAGTGCGTTATTATATCTATTAATTACTTTAATAATATAGTAATTTATTAGTAGCTTATAGAAGGAATAATTAACTCTCCTCCCTTACCCTCCTTAGCTTTAATAAAGTAAAACGAACTTAGAATAAAAAGCTTATAATAAATAGAATAATAAATAAGAGTAGTTATATATAGGGAAAGAATAAAGGAAATAATAATTAGTAATAGCTATTAAAATAAGTAGCCTAGTTATAAATTAAATAAATATCCTCCTCTATCCTTTATTATTAACTTCTCCTCTTATAATAACTACTTTTACTTAGCTACTTTAATCTTTATTTAACCCCTTTATACTTTCTTTCTTATATTTATATATTATATCTTCTTATTATAGCTACTTATAACTTCTTTATCTTAGGTATTAAAAATATTAATTAACCTCGCTCTTATTATTTCTTATTAGTAATAACCCTTTAGGTCCTTAGTCCTAATATCCCTATACCTAAAATAAGGAAAAATAATATACCTCTTTTTATTTAGCACTCTAATAACTAACTTTAGGTATTCTTTCCCTTTTCTTTTATTATCCCTATACCCTCTAGCTAATAATTATAATTCTTAAGTAGTTATAAGCTTTATTTAGCTTTAACTTAATATCCCTAGTAATACTTAGAAGTAGCCTTTATACTATAGATATTCTCTAATAAGATTACTAAGGTAATAAAGCTAGTTTTCTAAAAGGCTTATCTTAGTAAATAAGACTTTAAATAAATATTTAGAGTAACTAAGGGGTCTAGAGAATTCTACTATTAAGTCTTTATCTATATCTCTATTATATTCCTCGCTAGATCGTAGGAGATAAAGGTCTTTTAGCGCGTAGTAGCTATATATAGTTTATTTATTTAATCCTAAGGTAGTTATAATATAGTACCTTATATTTATTATAAAGAGCGGGCTTATACTACTAGGAACCCTATAATTAGTATTTATATTTATAAACTATACTTTAAATATATCTCTATTTTAAGTACTCCTTATACTAATTACTTCTTTTATAAAACTTAAGAAAGTTACTTATATAATAATCCAAGTATCTATAAATACTATAAGTATAGAATTAAGTATATAATAAAGTAGGGAGGAGTAGAGAGTTTAATAGTATTAAGGAGATCCTATAGTTCCGAATTCTAATAAACGCTATAGTTATAGCTATAGCTAAGTTTAACTTCTCGCTCCTTTATAATAAATACTATTAATAAGCTTAGGAATATTCCCCTTAAGCTAGGTTTATATACTCTTATTACTCTTTTATAATAGAGCTACCTCTAGAGTTTAACCTTATAGAAATCGCAGATTACTTAGGGCTTTATATTATAAATTAAGGTAGGGAAATAGGATTTCTAGATATATTTATATAATATAGGGGGGGTAAAAAAAGAAAAAGGGAATAAGATGCTAGTTAGGTTTATAATAAGAAATCGAGGTAAATAATATATAAATAGGTCTGCGAAGCTAAAGTTAAAGTATACCTAAGTATAAAATTAATATTATTCCTTTTATAAGTATTCTCTTCTTTTCTCTTTAGTAGTAAGTAATATAATATTAGTAATAATCTTTTCTAGGAAGGGGGGGGGGGGGGGTATAAAGGGTCTACTAATATCCCCCCTAGGGGCTAATAACTAC
>JAVHLU010000825.1:0-45200 GCA_036785755.1 Colletotrichum ledebouriae | reverse complement strand
AAGAGTAGGGAATATATAAAAGTAACGTCGGGTTAAATTATAATAGTAATATAGAGTATAGAGCTAATCTTCTCTTAGAAACTCTTTACCTCTAATAGCGTTATTACTATTTTACTCTTTAGAAGTAATAGGTTTAGAAGGGGGGTTATTAGCGCTCTTAAATCGAGTAGATTATACTTCTTTATAACCTGCTTAATATATTAGTTATAGGAGAGGTATATCTTTTATATAGCTTAGTTATAGATAACCCTAATTCTAAGATAGTACTTAACTAGGCTTTATTCCTTTAACTTATATACCTCCTTTAGGCTAGTAATTACCCTTTATACTACCTTTTTATAATTCCTATAAAATAGGATAAGGAAGTTATCTATATAAAAGATAATAAGAACCTTCTTATTAGTTAACTAGAAGAGGTATAGGTCTTCGCTTATAAGCTTAAGGCCTAGGTTTTAAAGGGTCGAGGAGAACTCCTTATACTAGAGTAGTAGCGCGTCCCTTAGCCTATAGAGCGCGTAGCGTAGTTTAATATACTTTCTAGGCTACTTAAAGCTATCTAGTAACTTATAAATAATAGGGTCTTCGTTTAGGTCCTAGGAGGCGTTTAGGAACGCGTTAATAATATTAAATTATTTAACTTCGAGGTCGAATTATATAGTAATTACTATTACTACCCTAAAGGTATAAGTAGCGAGGGTTACTATATAAGTCTATTTAAGGGGCAACTTCTCTTACTAATCGCCCTAAATATAGATCCTTGCTTTATATTAATCGAGGACGTTATCCTTATTAAATTTATAAGTAAATATATACTTTAGAGGGATTAGTCTCTTTATTATTATCCCTCGATTAATAACGCGCTACATATCTATCTACTATAATTTACTTATCTTAACCTTAGCTACTTCTTTAAAGCGAGTTTAGAGCGCCTATAGGAGGCTTAAAAGTTCCTTCTATAAGCGAGGTAGCTTAGTAAGATCGTTAGTAGTAAGACGTTTATAGATTATTATAGTTATATAAGCAGGCTTTATGCTATAAATAGTAGCATAAACGTAGCTATAGAACGTATAGTGCTCTATACTAGCTTTTATAAAGGCTTTCTACTAATTAGGTATAAAAGTCTTAAAGAGGCTAGATACCCGCTCCCGCTCTATATAGTATTATAATAAAAACTAGTAACTAGAGCGGGGTTCGCTCTCTATTATTCCTAGTTATAGGTTACTAAGTAGTAGATTATATAGTTATTAGCTTTAACAAATTTAGCTATAGTCCTCCTAGTTATATACCTAGTTAGACCCCTATTTAGTATTAGCCCTCTCCTTACTACCTTAATATAGCTATACTAGTAGATTTAAGGGCTTACTATCTAAAGGTTCGTTTTTATTATACTCGCCCGCTTTAGAAACGTCTTATAAAGCGGGGAGAGGTTTAATTATAATATAGTCCTTAATCTATTCCCTTTTAGAATTAACTTCCCTAATAGCTTTATCTATATAGTTTATTTCTAATATATATACTATATCTACTACTCTATCTATTAGAGCTGGGTTTTTATCTAGCTCTAGTATAGGATTAGGGGATAATAGCTATCCCCCCTTCTAGCCTACCTATCCCTTTAGAAGTTTTAGGATTCTTCTACTTAGAAACTTAGTTATAGGAACGAGGGTTAGTATAAGCGACTATTCTTTAGCTATAAGTATTAATATAGCTTTATCCTTATTTATAATACCTAAGATCTAAAGTTTAAAATCGACGTGCGATATAGGTTCCTCGATCTTATCTACTATATTATAAATAGCGTCTTCTAAGATAGCCTCTTTTACCTTATCCTTTATATAGAAAGTCTATTAATTAAACGTTATATTCTATATAATAATAACTAATTATAACGCGGGGATCTAGACCCTATATAGGTTATAGGTATTTAGTATATATCCTACTAGGTATCTAATATATCCCTATAGTACTACCTTAAAGTCTCTCTTATTAATTCCTCTCTCTTATTCCCTCTTAAGGGGGTATATATAGCAGCTATAGGTATATATATATCCCTAGTAAGGGCGAAGGTTACGGGTTAGGGTCGCTCTATTATTAGGCTGCTACTAGTAAAAGTACTAGTAGAACTACTCCTCTTTAATCTATAGTAGCGAACGCTAGTTATAGCGTTTAAGTAGGCTTATATTATAAAGCATTGTTATAGTTAGTACTATCTTAGCTTATAGTTCTATAGGTAAGCTAGCTATAGTAAGTATTTTAATTATTTAAGTAATAACTTCCTAACTAGCCCGCTCCCCTCTACTATTTAGTTCCTTTATATATAGAGGGGTCGTTTTAACCTCTATTCCTTCCGTATAGGTCTATTCCTTATATCCTATATAGCCTATAAGTAAGATTACTAACCTCTCGATATCTTATCTAATCTTATAAATAGAAAGTCTCTTCTATTAAAATACCTATTACTTAAAGGTATATAGAGCGAGTATAACGCTACTTTAGGATTTATTAACGCATAGAAATACGAAGAACCGACTAGTATATTTATCCTTAATAATAAAGAGCTACTAGTTCTAGTTAAAGCCTTCGGGGTAGTTAAATAGATCCTACGCAATCCTATAGTAAGGGCGTATTACTTTATCTTCTAACGTTCGTCTTAAAATCACCTATTTAGTATATATAACCGCGTAGTATTAGCACTATAAGCATATTAGGCCTTTAATCCTTACCCCCCGAGTAGCGTATACTAGCTGCTCTAGAGCCTCGGGGCTAAGGTACCTGCTTCTAAGGTACTAAAGTATTATATTATCGCTCTAGTCTAGTAGTAATATAAAAGAGGTATACTTATATATTATAAGTATATAGTTTATATTATTAATAATAGTATTAATACGTTAGGGAATCTACTTAGGAATAGAGTATAAGGAACGAGGCTTATATTTAAGGAAGGCGAGGTTCGCCTTCTTAATAAGTTTCTTAACTACTACGCTCTTCTTATATATTCTAAAGCGAAGAGTATAGTTATACCCTGAATACTAGATACCTATCTTTTAAAGTAGCGCTTTAGAGATAATATTAATATAAAAGTTCTCTATATATCCTATATTATAGAGTATAAGGTCCTCTATATTTATACCTTTTAAGCTATTAAGAGCGTTCTTAATAATCTATATACCTTTTATAATAATTAGATATAAAGCTATTCTAGAATTAACCCGTTCTCTATTATAATATCTAATTAAGGAGGGGATAAGTAGGGACTTATTATTTACTAGGTATATCCCTCTATAGTTATCTAGGACTATAGACTTATATAGTACGTAAGGTCCTAAGTAGGGGGTTATAAAAATACTTAGGTATTCTTTATCTAAGTCGACTACGTTATCCCTAACCTTATTCGCAAGAGCTATATAAAAAGCAACTACTATTATATTAGTAAGGTAGCTCGGGGCTACGTTAGATTTCTTAGACGAACCCTTATTACCCCCCTTATTATTTTAGTAGTTCTTACCCTTATAGGGAATAGCATATAACTAGCCCCTATAAGCGAATTTAGCGCGAAAGTTAGCAAAGCGTGGGTTACTATTTAACTAGTTATTAATCTAAGCTACTTATATATCTATTACTAATATATAGGGGCCCTTCTAGTAATATCTAGTTAGAGTAGCTTCTAAGTAATTATAATTAACGCTTAGCTATTAATAGCTCGACCTATATAAGTACTATTTACTACTAGATAAGTTACCCGTTATAGGAATATTTAATAAGTTAGCCTTATTTATATAGCTAGCTAGTATTATAAAGACCCTAGCGCTTTATCCTTATAATCTTAAGTAGAGTATATCCTTATATAAGAGGTCCTTAAATATATTAATATATTAGCTTATATTAGAGATAGGGGTCCCTGCTCGTTCCTATTTAAGGATATTTATAATCTCTATATTAACCTAAGTAGATATAAAGTAATAACTTATTACTTAAAGAAAAGTTTTTAAAGTAAGGGTACTACTCGCCTTAAGAAGCTTAAGCTAAGTAATATAAAAGTAAACGCCCTTAAAATCCTTAATCTATATATTAGGATTAATACTCCTATTTACCTTCTTAAGAACCTAGGTATACTCCTCTTAAATAATAATAAGGGTACTAACCTCGCTTAGAGCGTAATAACGCTTAAGATTAATAATAAGGCTATAAAGGGTTATATCCCCTTTAGCGAGAAGATCTATATATATAGATATAATAATATTATAAGTAATAGTCTCTATAATTAGATAGTTAATATACTTAAACTCTTAATTCTCGCGGGTTTGCTTAGACTTTTATATAGCGAGTGAATAAAAGTGCTCTAAGTATTATTCCTATATACCTATAGTATTCTTATTAATTATAACTAGGGTAGTTAGAGGCTAAAGGGGTTATAGTTTGTTTATTATCTATATCCTAAAGGTAGCGTTAGTAGTAGCCTCTTCTAGAGCCTCCTAGTTAAGTAGAGCGATATATTAATTATAAGCGCTCTTCTCTTATAAGTACTAGGCGTTAGTATCCTAGTTTTACTTAGTAATATATATATTAAGGGTTAAGGTTTCTAATAAGGTTTTACCTAGGTATAAAAGTCCCTTAGGGTTATCTAGGTTAATATACTTCTAGACTCTAGTAGCTTAGCTTTAGCTTAGATTATTATATACTAAGTAGCGAAGTCCCTATATATAGTTAGGTAGTATAATACTATTATAGGGGTAGTAAAAGATATCGTAGTTAAGGTCGTTTAGAAATAGAGGGTTTATAGTAGTAGAGGATAGTATATAATAAGGAGGAAAGAAGGAATAGGAGAGAGGAAGTTTTAATAAGTACTTTTAGTAATAAAGGCTCGTTTTAAAATAGTAGTTAGGGGTCTAGTTAGAGCTAGGCTTATAACTATTAAGAAACGTCCTATAGGGCTATATTTATAGTTACTAAAGAGCTTATTCTATTATAACGAGAGTAGTTATAACGTGGTCGTTTATAACCACGGTCGGAGGAACGACCCTCGGAAGAAGGTAGTACTAGAGCCGCCTTTAGGTCACGTGCCGCGCTGGGAACGGGCGATGCTAAAGGCATCACGACAAATAGTATTAGAGCTAAGTAAGTAAACTTAGAAGTAGAAGTTTAGTAGGTTATTATATACCCTATAGAGTAGCCCTTTTTTAAGTAGGTCCTCTATATTACTAAGGTAGAGGTAGACTAGGCAGCCTAGGCCTATTAGGGGAAAGCTAGTAAGTATAGCTTGCGCTAAATAGAGAGAGCGTTGCTAATAATAGTATAGCTGCGAAGGCGTTAGCTAACCCGATTGAACAAGAGGACTAGCGGATAAAGTAGTAATAGAGGCGGTATTTAATAGCAGCGCGGGTAGTATATAAGAGGAAAAGTCGATAGTTTTATAGTTTAAATAATTAAAAACCACGTTATTATTAATATAAAGTTAAAGATCGTGAGGCTATCTAATAGGGTATATATAAGTATAGCTATGGTTAGGAAAGGTGGTCGGTAAGATCACGTGACCGAAGGCTGTGTATTATTAGGAGGCGCGGAATTAGAAGGTCTGTTGCACTTGAGTAGGTAAAATCACTATGCAGTGGCTAGAGGCCTTTACTTCTATATAGAAAGGCCCTCTAAGTTCTATACTAAGTTTACTTAGGAAGTTCTATATTTAAGGCGCGTCTAAAGTAATAAATAATACTATATAGTACTTAGCTTCTATAAATAACTTAGAGACTATTACTTATTATTAGCATCACTATAAGATTAGCTTATTAGTTATAAAGAATACCTAACTTATTATTAAGCGCGCTATATCCTTATAGCTAGCGCATTTACTATTAATATAGCTATTGAGTTCGGAATTACGCCGCAGCCCCTTCGCAAAAAGACTATAATAAATTTACCTAGTTTGCAAGTATAATTCGGGAAATATTATATAGGTATTTTAACCTATACCCTCTACTAGTTAAGGAAAATAATATAAGAACCCTATATATTCCTACTACTTATAAGTAAACCCTCTCAATATTATAAAGTTAGATACGCGCTATACTAGGGCTAATTATATTAGAGCTAAATAAGCTACTAAGGCTCTCGTGGCCTAGAAACGACCTCGCTAAACCTTCTAATAAGGTGCTATAAAAGCTATTATATAAGATAACTCCTTAACTTAAAAGGTTAGCCTTCTAGTAAGGTGCTATAAAAGCTATTATATAAGATAACTCCTTAACTAAAGAGATCTTTCCTAAGAGGTTCTTATAGCTAGAAGTATAAGAAGCTCTGCTATAAGCAGGGCATTGTACCTCTCCCTCGTCCTTATCCTTATCTACGAAGTCCTAGGTATACCTATAACTTATAATAAATTCTTAACTATATTAGCACTAGACCCCATATATAAGAACGCTAAGCCCGCGCGAGGCACGCCCTTCAACGCTAATAACGCGCGAGAGCTCGCTAGAGAGTTTAGCATTAAGAACAAGAGGACTATGAAGACAGTAACGACTAGCCGACGAAGCGGTGATAGAGGTGGTATTAGCGGCGCGGGTAGTGCGCGAGAGGAAAAGTCGATAGTTTCTTAGTCTATTAAATAATTAAAAACCACGTTATTATTAATATAAAGTTAAAGATCATGAGGCTATAGGTATATATAGGTATAGCTATAGTTAGGAGAGTTATAATCAGGTAACCGAAGGCTATATATTATTAGGAGGCGCGGATATAAAAGGTCTGTTATACTTAAGCCGGTAAAATCACTATGCAGTAGCTAGAGGCCTTAATATAGCTATAGAGACCCTATTTATTTAGGTCTCTATCCCTATACTTATTATTATAACTTATTAGTAAAGAGGGGTTTATACTTATATATTATATTAAGCGGTCTATACCCTTCTTATGCGATTTATTTAAGTAATAGGAGAATTATCCTTATAGCTTTATATTAAAAGAGAGATCTAGCTATATTATAAGCGCTCTAAAGCTAACTTTACTAAGTAATCTCTAGTATTATACTTAGAGTTCTAGGTCTAGTATAGTACTTATACTAGGGATTATAAAGTTAAGTACCCTTATATTAATAGGTATATTTATAAACCTAACCTTCGCTCTAAACTCCTTTACTATATCTATTAAGTATATCTCTTAACTAATAATAATCTTTTAATATTCCTTATGAAAAATAAGTTATTTATTAAGGAAGGTATTAGGTACCCTAAGGTTATTAACCTTAATCTTGTTACTTATATACTTATAAATAAATCTTATTACTTATATACTTATAAATAGCGCTAAGAGCTACTTCTAGTTTATATACCACGATATTATTAATATATATAGCTATTATAATATTAAGAGTCTAATTATAATAAGTCGCGTTATCTAAATATAGTAATATAAACCCCGCTGATTAAAGGATCCCTCGTAGCTTTTTCTACTATTACCTCCTACCTTATTATAACTTGTATAGAGCTTTATAAAGTCTATTAACCTATTCCTAATCTATTTTATACCTATATAAAGCTACTAACTTAGTATATTATAGGTTTATAAAGAACTCCTTAATTAATAAGAAAGGTATTATACGTACTTCCTCCTCTAGCTCTCTATTTAACTATATACTAATAAAGTGCTATTATTATATAAGATACCCTTTCTTATATATATATATTAATAGGATCTATTATAATACTATTTATAATATCGAGGCATATATCTAGGTAAAGTTATACCTAGAGACTTATTAAGCTCGGAATTACGCCGCAGCCCCTTTGCAAAAAGACTATAACAAATTCACCTAGTTCGCAAGCATAATTCAGGAAATACTATATAGGTATTTTAACCTATACCCTCTACTAGTTAAGGAAAATAATATAGGAACCTTATATATTCCTACTACTCGTAAGTAAACCCTCGTATAAAGTCGGACGCGCGCCGCACTAGGGCTAATTATATTAGAGCTAAACGGGCTACTAAGGCTCTTATAGCCTAGAAAGGCTACTATATGAGATAACTCCTTAACCTAAAAGGTTAACCTTCTAGTAAAGTACTACGAACGCTATTATATAAGAGGTAACTCCTTAACTAAAGAGGTCTTTCCTAAGAGGTTCTTATAGCTAGAAGTATAAGAAGCTCTATAAATAGGGCCTTATACCTCTCCCTCTTCCTTATCCTTATCCTTATAACCTATAATAAATCCTTAACTATATTAGTACTAGACCCTATATATAAATACGCTAAGCTTAAGCGAGGCACGCCCTTTAGTATAAATAATATAGAGGGGATTACTAGAGAGTTTAGCCTTAATATAATTAATAAAACCTACTCCTTTCTTAACTACTCTACTATATATAGAGAGCATATTATTAGCATAGCCCTTAAGAGGGCTTACTTTAATACCCCTATAGGGGACTCTATAAAGTGCGATAATATTAGAGCTAAGTAAGTAAACTTAGTAGTAGAAGTTTAGCAGGTCGTTATATACCCTATAGAGTGGCCTCTGGCTACTGCATAGTGATTTTACCTGCTCAAGTGCAACAGACCTTCTAACTCCGCGCCTCCTAACAATACACAGCCTTCGGTCACGTGATCCCTGGGCTCCGATATAATCGGCCCCGGTGTGGCGCGCGTCCGACTCTATGATATTCAGAGGGTTTGCTTACGAGTAGTAGGAACGTATAGGGTTCCTATATTGTTTTCCTTATCTAGTAGAGGGTATAGGTTAAAATACCTATATAGTATTTCCCGAATTATGCTTGCGAACTAGGTGAATTTGTTATAGTCTTTTTGCGAAGGGGCTGCGGCGTAATTCCGAGCTCAATACCCTATAGAGTAGCCCTTCTTCGAGCAGGTCCTCTATATTACTAAGGCAGAGGTAGCCTAGGCAGCCTAGGCCTATTAGGGCTTAAACGTCGGTAAGTATAGCTTATGCTAACTAATAGAGAGAGCGTTGCTAATGATAGCATAGCTACGAAGGCGTTAGCTAACCCGATTTAATAAGAGGATAAAGATAGTAATAACTTCTAGCGGATAAAGTAGTAATAGAGGCGGTATTAGCAGCGCGGGTAGTACACGAGAGGAAAAGTCAATAGTTTTATAGTTTAAATAATTAAAAACTACGTTATTATTAATATAAAGTTAAAGATCGTGAGGCTATCTAGTAGGGTATATATAAGTATAGCTATAGTTAGGAGAGTTATAATCACATAACCGAAGGCTATATATTATCAGGAGGCGCGGAGTTAGAAGGTCTGTTGCACTTAAGCAGGTAAAATCACTATGCAGCGGCCAGAGGCCACCCAGAGACTTATAAGAAGCCCCTTATTATAATCCGCGCTATATATTTTATATTAATATTATAAGCTTTCTCATATTTCTATACCTATTTAGGTAATAAATAGAGGCCTTTTAATACCTCCTCTTTATTAATAAATTATAAAGCTCTCTTCTTAATTAAAGTATATATCTTATTAAACGCTACCTCTACTTATAACTTCTAAACATTGATATATCTATCCTATGCTTTTATAATAGTTATTAGGTCTAAGTAAGGTAATAGAGATAACCCTAATATACCTCCTCTAAGGGGGTCTTATATAAACGCTATAATAGAAGCAAATATTATTTATTTCTCCCCTAGAGAGTTAGTCTCTTTAATCTATAGATATACTTACTATATCTACTCTATAATATTATACGTATAGCGCTATAACTATAACCCCTCGTATAGTGGCTTTCACCTTGCTAGAAGGTTCAGCGAGGGCGTTTCCAGGCCACGAGAGCCTTAGTAGCCCGTTCGGCTCCGATATAATCAGCCCCGGTATAGCGCGCGTCCGACTTTATATAGTAATATTTAGAGGGTTTGCTTACGAGTAGTAGGAACGTATAGGGTTCCTATATTATTTTCCTTAACTAGTAGAGGGTATAGGTTAAAATACCTATATAGTGTTTCTTAAATTATACTTACGAACTAGGTGAATTTAGTATAGTCTTTTTGCGAAGGGGCTGCGGCGTAATTCCGAACTCAATAACTATAACCCCTAACTAAGTAGTAATATATATTAGCGCTCTATAAGCTCTATTTTAAGTTTATAAAAGATAATATTAGAGCGGATAATAATCTTATCCCGCTCCAATATGTATATCTTATATACTTAGTCTCTATAATAACTAATAAAAATACCCTTCTTAGCTTATATACTAATCTTCTCGCTCTTTACCTACACCTTAGGATTAATATAAATAAGATATATACTTTTAATAACTCTTAACTAACTTATATTAGGAATATGACCTCCTCCTAGGCCTAATAATTTATTATAGAGCGCTTAAATAGGTATCTTACTTAGTATTACTATAATAAAGGAGTAGTTAATAATATAAACTACTATTATAAGTAGAAATAGCTATAGCTCTACTAGGACCTTAAGATTAATACTTAAAGCGCGCGCCTTATTTAACACAATTTAGATCATATATTCTATAATATTATTCTATTTATATATATATAGTAGCGAAGACTTTACCTTTATTCTATTATCCCTTAATATAGCTTTAAGATAGGTTATTATAAACTCCCCTATATAATTTATATAAATAACTTTTATCATTATACTAAAAGCTTTCTTCTATTCTTAGAGGTATATTTATTAATAACACGCTAGCTTATCCTTTATATTTATAAAAACAATTACTCTGAAGCGCGTTTAATTCTTTATAAGCGATAAGAGGTATTTATAATACTTTACTAGCTTCGCCTCTCTAATATTTATATAAAGAATATCTCCTACTATCTCTATATAATACCTAGGTATATATAATAAGTATTATAAACTCTTTAAGAGATTATATATTTTATATAGTTATAAGACTATTAACTTAGGGGTAAATATATATCCCTTTATTATCTTAATAGTTTTCTTTATCTCTCTAAAGCCTAGATACCCTAGACTTTAATACTAGAGCTTAGATTTAGTTCTTTATCATATAGCATATATAACTTATATACTTTATAAGTAATATTAAAGTTAAGACCTCGCTACCAAATATTAAGCGTTATAAATACCTACTTATTGTTAGAAATAGAATTAGATTTTATCTAATCCTATCCTTAAAGCCCTATATCTCTATAAATATAAGAGGTATAAGAAAATAAGGGATATATTTAAAATCCTTATTATATCACGTATTAAACGGTATATAGTTTAATATCTTTTACTAAGGGCGTAGGCTTTTATCTAGGATAATAAGATAAAATCAAACCTTAAGGTTTAACTAAATCTAATAAGATTTAACTAAATAAATTTAAGATATTAATCTAGTATATAAGGTTTAAACTAGCTAGACCTAGCTATAATAAGCTTAAACTAGCTATGTTATACTTTATTACTACTTCCGGAGCTTCCGGAGTATTAACTATACATACCTACATTTTTTCCTAGCTTTTCTATGCTTTAGAAAAGGGATAAGAATTTAATATATTCACCTATTTAAATCTCAATTTTCCTTCGAAATATCATATCGTGCTTACACTTATTAGTACTTATTAGCTAGTTCTTATTAAGGTAACCTCTACTAAGGTATAGTTATTTACTACTACGTATATTAACTAGAAAGGTTAGTATATATAAAATATCTTATAGCTATATTAATTCCCTTATATAAAAGCATAGGGTACCTATACCTATATACTTAGAGTAGATATGACCTCCCCTTATATAGATCGTATATAATATTATTAGAGGTATATATTTATTATTATTAAACTATAATAAGTTATTAATTATATACGTATTTATACCTATATCCTATAGCTAAATGCTATTATTATATTGAACTATCCTTAGAATAATATCCTATTATTTAATCTCTATAGGGTCATCTACCTACGCTAGGTATTCTATAAGGTTATTCTAAGCTACCTAGAAATTATTTAAATCTATAAAAATATAGTAAACTTATTTTATTACTTTCTAGCCTTTTTTTTATAAACTCCTTCTTAGGTATATCTATCTTCTTATTATTATTAGACGAAGTTAATAATTCCTTATCCTTAGAATTGTAATTAGAATATTAATTCTATATTATATTAGTATACTTATAACTAAAATAACTATAGCTTTACTAATCTTTCCTAAGCTCTATCTTCTTATTTCTCTTAGTTATCTTATCTACTTAGGGTATAAGCATAGCTTTTATCTTATTAGTTATATAAGCCTTATCCTATAAATCTACTATAAGTATGTTAACCGACTTAATAATACCTTCATAATACTTTAATTATTGATATTTAGCCTAGTCGTAGTATTAATCTTCTACCCCTCGAATAAATACTTAAATAGCGTCTTTAGGAGAGATAGCACCGCCTGCTTGTTAATATCTATATTATAATTCATTAAACTTTAATAAATATGTTATTAGCTTTGTGCGAGGGTTTGCTTCCGAGTAGTAGGAACGTATAGGGTTCCTATATTGTTTTCCTTAACTAGTAGAGGGTATAGGTTAAAATACCTATATAGTGTTTCCCGAATTATGCCTGCGAACTGGGTGAATTTGTTATAGTCTTTTTGCGAAGGGGCTGCGGCGTAATTCCGAGCTCAAATATGTTATTAGATTACTCTTCGTGAGCTTTAGTATATATATCTAGTCCTATAATTAGCCTTATAATATAAGACTAGCACTAGTATATATCTAGAGAAAGGTCTCTTATATCTTAGAGGTACTCTAAATATATATTATAAGTAATAGTAGTTCTTCTATAAGATTATTATATATCTTAGCTATTACATAAAGATCCTCTATAGGAGTTGAGTAATCCCTAAGAATAACCCTATATACTATAAGCGCTATTTATATTCATATTAACTATATAATCTAATTCATAAATTCCTTCAAGTAATAATCCTTTAGGAACTTTATTTCAAAGTCCTTAAAGCGGTTTATACCTAGTTTAGATATTATAATAAGCTCCCTAAGTAGTAGGGCGTTTAGTATTATAATATCTAAGCTAACCTCTTATATTCTAAAGTATCAGAAGGCTAGATTAGCTAGGGTTATTATTAGTAGTAGTAATACTATTAGGGATAAAGTATCTCTATTACTATTACTAACTTTAAGTAGCGCTAGGCTTATCCTAAGTATCTCTTATAACTACTACTAAAGAGTTTTATTTTCCTTAAGCCTCTTCTACTAAGCTAACTATAACTTTATAATCTTATACTAAAGATTACTAATAACTTTATCTTAGAGCCTTATTACCTTAGTATCCTATAATATAGTTATTATAACTATAAGTAACTCTATAAGCTTCTTAGAAACGTATTAAAGTGTATATAGCGCGCTTATTATATTAGATAATTATATACTAGCGGACTCGCTATTCTAATAACTAATATAATAAGTAATTTAAATTTATAAAGATATATAAGTTATATAGTAAATTCGTGCTACAATAATACTTATTTAACCCTAGTTTCTAACCCCTAATTATATATAGGATTCTTATTATTATATGGTAGTATAAGCTTATTATATAACTTATATATCTTTATAAATCTCAATCGGTTATTATAGTAAGTTATTAAAATAGCGAATCCGCTAGTATATAATTATTTAATATAATATACGCGCTATATAGACTTTAATATATTTCCAAGAAACCTATAGAGTTACTTATAGTTATAATAACTATACTATAGGATACTAAGGTAATAAAGCTCTAAGATAAAGCTATTACTAATCTTTAGTATAAGATTATAGAGCTATAGTTAGCTTAGTAAAAGAGGCTTAAGGAGAATAAGACTTTTTAATAGTAGTTATAGGAAGCGCTTAGGATAAACCTAGCGCTACCTAAGGTTAGTAATAGTAATAGAAATACTTTATCTCTAATAGTATTACTACTAATAATAACCCTAGCTAGTTTAGGCTATTCGCGCTTTAGGATATAGGAGGTTCTCTTAGACGTTATAATAATAGATACCCTACTACTTAGGGAGCCTACTACTATACCTAAACTAGGTATAGACTACTTTAAACACTTTTAAATAAAGTTCCTAAAGGATTACTACTTAAAGGAATCTATAAATTAGATTATATAGTTAATTTAAGTACAAATTATACTTATAGTATATAGGGTTACTCTTAGGGATTACTTAACCCCTATAGAGGATCTTTATATAGTAGCTAAGATATATAATTCTCTTATGGAAGGATTACTATTACTTATAGTATATATTTAGAATACCTCTAAGATATAAGAGACTCCTTTATAGATGTATACTAGCGCTAGTATTATACTACGAGGCTAATAATAGGACTAGATATATATACTAAAGCTTATAAAGAGTAATCTAATAGTATATATATTAAGGTTTCATAAATTATAATATAGATATTAATAAGTATGACGTGCTATCTCTCCTAAAGATGCTATTTAAGCGTTTATTTAAGGAGTAGAGGACTAGTATTATAACTAGGCTACATATTAATAATTAAAATACTATAAAGGTATTATTAAGTTAGTTAAGGCGCTCGTAGCGGATCTATAGGATAAGGCTTATATAATTACTAAAATAAAAGCTATACTTATAACCTAAGTAGATAAGATAACTAAGGGAGATAAGAAGGTAAAGCTTAAGAAGGACTAGCGAAGCTATAGTTATCTTAATAATAAGTATAATAATATAATATAATATTATTATTCTAATTACAATTCTAAGGATAAGGAATTATTAACTTCGTCCAATAATAATAAGAAGATAGATATACCTAAGAAGGAGTTTATAAAAAAGGGCTAGAAAGTAATAGAATAAGTTTACTATACCTTTATAAATTTAAATAATAGGCCTCTGGCCACTGCATAGTGATTTTACCTGCTCAAGTGCAATAGACCTTCTAACTCCGCGCCTCCTAACAATATATAGCCTTCGGTCACGTGATTATAACTCTCCTAACTATAGCTATACTTATACGTGCCTATAGCCTCACGATCTTTAACTTCACATTAATAATAACGTGGTTTTTAATTATTTAATAGACTACGAAACTATCGACTTTTCCTCTCGCGCACTACCCGCGCCGCTAATACCACCTCTATTACCGCTTCGTCCGCTAGCTATGCCGTCGTTAGTAACGCTCTCTCTATATTAAAGCAGTTAGCATAAGCTATACTTACCGACGTTCCCCTAAGGGGCCTAGGCTACCTCTACCTTAATAGTACGGATAACCTGCTCGAAAAAGGGCTACTCTATAGGGTATATAATAACCCGCCTAGCTTCCGCTACTAAGTCCGCTTACTTAGCTATAATATAATAGCGAGTATCCCCTCTAGGGGTATTAATAAGAGCCCTCTTAAGGGCTATACTAACAATACGCTCTCTATATATAACGGAGTAGTTAAAGAAGGAGCGGGTTTTATTAATCGTATCGATACTAAACTCTCTAGCGAGCTCTCGCGCGTTATTAGTATTAAAGGGCATACCTCGCGTAGGCTTAGCGTTTTTATATACGGGGTCTAGTGCTAATATAGTTAAGGATTTATCGTGGGTTATAGGGATAAGGAAGAGGGAGAGGCATAAGGCCCTACTCGTAGCAGCAGAGCTTCTTATACTTCTAGCTATAAGAACCTCTTAGGAAAGACCTCTTTAGTTAAGGAGTTACCTCTTATATAGTAGCGTTTACCTTTAGTACCTTATTAGAAGGTTAACCTTTTAGGTTAAGGAGTTATCTCATATAGTAGCTTTTACCTTGCTAGAAGGTTTAGCGAGGGCGTTTCTAGGCCACGAGAGCCTTAGTAGCCCGTTCGGCTCTAATATAATCAGCCCTGGTATAGCGCGCATCCGACTTTATGTAGTAATATTTAGAGGGTTTACTTGCGAGTAGTAGGAACGTATAGGGTTCCTATATTATTTTCCTTAACTAGTAGAGGGTATAGGTTAAAATACCTATATAGTGTTTCCCGAATTATACCTGCGAACTAGGTGAATTTGTTATAGTCTTTTTGCGAAGGGGCTGCGGCGTAATTCCGAGCTTAATAAATTTAAATAACTTCTAAGTAGCTTAGAATAACCTTATAAGTTACTTAGTATAAGTAAATAACCCTATAGAAACTAGATAAGAGGATATTATTCTAAGGATAGTTAAATATAATAATCGTATTTAGCTATAGGATATAGGCGCGAATATATATTTATATAATTAATAACTTATTATAGTTTAATAATAATATATACGCACCCCTAATAATATTACGTGTAATCTACACAGGAGGAGGTAATATCTATCCTAAGTATATAGGTATAGTTACCTTATGCTTTAATAATAGGGAATTAATATAACTATAAGATATTTCATATATACTAAACTTTCTAGTTAATATATTTAGTAGCAAATAACTATACCTTAGTAGAGGTTATCTTGGTTATCTTAATAGGAACTAATTAGTAGGTATTAATAGGTAGGTATTCATAATACTTAATACTTAGTAACGAGGTCTTAATTTTAATATTACTTATAAGTAAGATTTAAGTATATAAGTCATACATATTATATAATAAAGAATTAAATCTAAGCTCTAATACTAGAAGCTAGGGTACCTAGGCTTTAAAGAGATAAAGAAAAAACTATTAAAATAATAAAGAGATATATAATTACCTCTAAGTTAGTAGTCCTATAGCTATATAAAACGTGTAATCTCTTAAAGAGTTTATGATACTTATTATATATATCTAGGCGTTATATAAAGAGGGTAAGAGATATTCTTTATATAGATATTAGAGAGGTAAAGCTAGTAAAGTATTATAAATACTTTTTATTAGTTATAAATAATGAAACGCGCTTTAAAGTAACTATTTCTATAAATGTAAAGAATACGCTAGTATACTAATTATAGATATACTTCTATGGATAGGAAAACGCTTTTAATATAATAATAAAAGTTATTTATATAGATAGTATAGGGGGGTTTATAATAACCTACCTTAAAGCTATATTAAGAGATAATAGGATAAACGTAGAGTCTTTATTACTATATATATATAAATAAAATAGTATTATGGAGTATATAACTTAAATTATATTAACTAAGGCGCGCGTTTTAAGTATTAATCTCGAGGTCCTAGTAGAACTATAGCTATTTCTACTTATAGTAGTAGTTTATATTAATAATTACTCCTTTACTATAATAATATTAAATAAGATACTTATTTAAGCGCTTTATAATAGATTATTAAGCCTAGGAGGAGACTATATTCCTAATATAAGTTAGTTAAGAGTTATTAAAAGTATATATCTTATTTACATTAATCCTAAGGTATAAGTAAAGATCGAGAAGATTACTATATAAGCTAAGAAGGGTATCCTTATTAGTTATTATAGAGACTAAGTATATAAGATATAAATACTAGAGTAGGATAAGATTATTATCTACTCTAATATTATTTTTTATAAACCTATAATAGAGCTAGTAGAGCGCTAGTATATATTATTACTTAGTTAGGGCTTATAGTTATAGCGCTATAAGTATAATATTATAGACTAGATATAGTAAGGATATCTATAAATTAAAGAGACTAACTCTTTAGAGGAGAAATAAATAGTATTTACTTATACTATAGCTTTTATATAAGACCCCCTTAGAGATATATTAGAGATATCTCTATAGCCTTACCTAGACCTAATAACTATTATAGAAGTATAGAATAGACCTATAAATAATTACAAGTTATAAGTAGAGGTAGTATTTAATAAGATAGGTACCTTAGTTAAGAAGGGAGTTTTATAGTTTATTAATAAGGAGGAGGTATTGAAAAGCCTCTACTTATTAGCTAAGTAGGTATAGAAATATAAGAAATCTTATAATATACTTATAAAGTATAAGGTGCGGATTATAGTAAGGGGCTTCTTATAAGTCTCTAGGGGCCTCTGGCCACTGCATAGTGATTTTACCTGCTTAAGTGCAATAGACCTTCTAACTCCGCGCCTCCTAACAATACATAGCCTTCGGTCACGTGATCATAGCCTCACGATCTTTAACTTCATATTGATAATAACGTGGGTTTTTAATTATTTAATAGACTACGAAACTATTAACTTTTCCTCTCGCGCACTACCCGCGCTGCTAATACCGCCTCTATCACCGCTTTATCCGCTAGCTATGCCGTCGTTAGCAACGCTCTCTCTATATTAAAGCAGTTAGCATAAGCTGTACTTACTAACATTTAAGCCCTAATAGGCCTTAGCTGCCTAGGCTACCTCTACCTTAGTAATATAGAGGACCTACTTAAAGAAGGGCTACTCTATAGGGTATATAATAACCCGCCGAACTTCTACTACTAAGTTTACTTACTTAGCTCTAATACTATCGCGCCTTATAGAGTCCCCTATAGGGGTATTAAGGTAAGCCCTCTTAAGGGCTATATTAATAATACGCTCTCTATATATAGTAGAGTAGTTAATAAAAGAGCGGGTTTTATTAATTATATCGAGGCTAAACTCTCTAGCGATCCCCTCCGCGTTATTTACGCTAAAAGGCATACCTTGCTTAAGCTTAGCGTATTTATATATAGGGTCTAGTGCTAATATAGTTTAGGATTTATTATAGGTTATAAGTATACCTAGGACTTCGTAGATAAGAATAAGGAAGAGGGAGAGGTATAAGGCCCTGCTTATAGTAGCAGAGCTTCTTATGCTTCTAGCTATAAGAACCTCTTAGGAAAGACCTCTTTAGTTAAGGAGTTACCTCTTATATAATAGTATTTGTAATACCTTACTAGAAGGTCGACCTTTTAGGTTAAGGTGTTATCTTATATAGTAGCTTTCGCAGCACCTTGCTAGAAGGTTTAGCGAGGGCGTTTCTAGGCTATGAGAGCCTTAGTAGCCCGTTTAGCTCTGATATAATTAGCCCCGGTATAGCGCGCATCCGACTTTATATAGTAATATTTAGAGGGTTTACTTATAAGTAGTAGGAACGTATAGGGTTCCTATATTATTTTCCTTAACTAGTAGAGAGTATAGGTTAAAATACCTATATAGTATTTCTTAAATTATACTTACGAACTAGGTGAATTTGTTATAGTCTTTTTGCGAAGGGGCTGCGGCGTAATTCCGAGCTTAATAAGTCTCTAGGCGTGGCTTTACTTAGATATATACCTTGATATTATAAATAGTATTATAATAGATCCTACTAGTATATATATATAGAAAGGGATATCTTATATAATAATAAGACTTTATTAGTATATACTTAAATAGAGAGCTAAAAGAGGTAGTATATATAATACCTTTCCTATTAATTAAGGAGTCTTTTATAGACTTATAATATATTAAGCTAATAGCTTTATATAGGTATAAAGTAGATTAAGACTAGGTTATTAGACTTTATAGGGCTCTATACAAGCTATAATAGAGCGGGAAGTAGTAGTAAAAGAAGCTACGAGAGATCCTCTAATAAGTAGGGTTTATACCGCTATATTTAGATAATATAACTTATTATAATAAGACTCTTAATATTATAATAGCTATATAGATTAATAACATCCTTGTATATAGACTAAAAGCAGCTCTTTGCGCTATTTATAAGTATATAAGTAATAAGACCGAGGTTAATAACTTTAGGATACCTAATAACTTCCTTAGTATATAACTTACCTTTACTAAGGAATATTAGAAGACTATTATTAGTTAAGAGATATACTTAATAAATATAATAAGGGAGTTTAGAGTGAAGGTTAGGTTTATAAATACGCTTATTAATATAAGAGCGCTTAACTTTAAAATCCCTAGTATAAGTACTACGCTAGATCTAGAACTCTAAGCGTAGTACTAGAGGGTACTTAGTAAAGTTAGCTTTAGAGCGCTTATAATATAGCTAGATCTCTCTTTTAATATAGAGCTATACGTATAATTCTCCTATTACTTAAATAAATTATTTAAACAGGGTATAAAGCGCTTAATCTAATATATTAGTATAAACCCCTCTTTAGTAATAAATTATAATAATAAGTATAGGGATAGAGACTTAAATAAATAGTGTTTTTATAGCTATACTAATAGTAACTACGCTAGTTATAAGGATATAGCGCGCTTAATAATAGGTTAGGTATTCTTTATAGCTAATAGGCTAATCTTACTAGTGAGCGCTAGCTATAACTAGCTCTAAGGAAAGCACTTCTATTAGTAAGGTTATGCTATAGGTATAATAAATCTTATTAGTAATACTATATATTCTATTCTCTATCCTAGGGAGCGCTAGCTATTAGCTCTTCTAATAGGATATTAATTATAATATCTAGTATTTAATATATATAAATAGTATAGTAGTCTCTTTATATAGTTATCTCCTCTTAATATACTATCTTCTATATACCTCCTGCTCTTAGTAGAGGTATATATACTAATAGAGACAATAAGGGATAGGAGGTAAGTATATTATAAGCTATACTAAGGAGTAGCGATTTATCTTTATAGCTTATATGTTACTTAAAATCTATAAGTACTTTATAAAGAGATAAGTAAGGAGATCCTTTAAAGATTAAAAGTAATCCTTAATAACTATATTACTAAACGTAATCCTTAATAACTACTTTATATTATATGTTAGAGTTTTATTTACTAAGTCTAGTTATAGCTAGCTCTATCTAACCTTAATAATGGTATAAATATATTAGTAAGTACCTATTCCTACTAGCTATTAGCTCCTATACTTATTAGAGGTATATATATTAATAGAGATAATAAGGGATAGAAGGGAAGTATACTATAGGCTATTAATAAGTAGCCTTTTATTTCTATAGCTTATATATTACTTAGAATCTACCGGTATCTTACAGAAAAGTAGCGCTAGCGAGCTATATTTTAAGAAATAGACGTTTTTATTAGTATTTATTATAAGGATAATTACTAGATAAGTAAATAATATAGTAATCTCCTTATATAGTACTCTCTTCTTAATACATAGCTTTTATATACCTCCTACTCTTATTAGAGCTATATATACTAAGGGAGATAAAGAGGGATAGGAGATAAGTATTCTATAGGCTATACTAATTAGTAGCTTTTTATTTTTATAGCTTATATCCTACTTAGAATCTATAGGTATCTTATAAAGAGGTAATATAAATAAGTTATATCTACTTTAGCTATATATCTCTAGGGATAACTTTAAGGTCTAACTTAATAATAAGGGCTAGCTTATATACTACTTAAAGTCTATAAATACCTTATACAGAAAATAAGTAAGAAAGTCCTAGAAAGCTTAAAAGTAGTCCTTAATAATAAGAGCCTTATACTATAATTCAATATTTTATCTCCTAAGTCTAGTTAAAGCTATCACTATTTAATAGTAATAAGGGTATAAATATATTAATAAGTATCTATTATCTACTTAAAGAAATAGACTTTCTTATTAAGATATATAATAGGGATAATTACTAAATAAGTAAATAATATAGTAATCTCCTTATCTAATACTCTTTTCTTAATATATAATCTTTTATATACCTCCCGCTCTTATTAGAGCTATATATATTAAGAGAGATAAAGAGGGATAGGAGGTAAGTATATTATAAGCTATATTAATTAATAGCTTTTTATTTGTATAGCTTATGTACTACTTAGAATTTATAAGTATCTTATTAAGCTCGGAATTACACCGCAGCCCCTTCGCAAAAAGACTATAATAAATTCACCTAGTTCGCAAGTATAATTCGGGAAATACTATATAGGTATTTTAACCTATACCCTCTACTAGTTAAGGAAAATAATATAGGAACCCTATACGTTCCTACTACTTATAAGTAAACCCTCTAAATATTACTATTTAAAGTCGGATACGCGCCGCACTAGGGCTAATTATATTAGAGCTAAACGGGCTACTAAGGCTCTTATAGCAACGCCCTTGCTAAACCTTCTAGTAAGGTAAAAGCTACTATACGAGATAACTCCTTAACCCAAAAGGTCGACCTTCTAGCAAGGTGCTACGAATACTACTATATAAGAGGTAACTCCTTAACTAAAGAGGTCTTTCCTAAGAGGTTCTCATAGCTAGAAGCATAAGAAGCTCTGCTGCAAGCAGGGCCTTTATAAGTATCTTATAAAGAGGTAGTATTAGTAAGTTATATTTACTTAAGCTGTATATCTCTAGTAATACCTTTAAGCTCTAAGTTAATGATAAGAGCTAGCTTATATACTACCTAAAATCTATAAGTACCTTATAAACGAATAGGTAAGTATATCTTAGAAAGCTTAAAAGTATTCCTTAATAATAAGAGCCTTATATAATATTTTAAGGTTGTTTTTACTAAGTCTAGTAATAGCTAACTTTATTTAACTTTAATAAGGGTATAGATGTACTAGTAAGTACTAAGTACTTGTTATATACTTAAAGAAATAAATCCCTTTATTAGGATTTATAATAAGGATAATTACTAAATAAGTAAATAATATAATATACTCTTTATATAATACTCTCTTCTTAATATATAGCTTTTTATATACCTCCGACTCTTATTAGAGCTATATATACGAAGAGAGATAATAAAAAGTAGAAAGTAAGTATATTATAAACTATACTAAGGAGTAGCTATTTATCTTTATAGCTTATATATTACTTGAAATCTATAAGTATTTTCTAAAGAAAATAAATAAGGAGATTCTTTAAAAATTAAAAGCGATCCTTAATAACTATATTACCTAAAGTAATCCTTAATAACTACTTTCTATAACATTTTAAAGTTTTATTTACTAAGTCTAGTTATAACTAACTCTATTTAACCTTAAAATAAAGGGATAAATATACTAGTAAGTACTTATCCTTACTAGCTACTAGCTAGAGCTTTATTATATATATAGAGCTAATTAATAAAGAGCTAATAAGAGCTAATAAGAGCTAATAAGAGCTAATAAGAGCTAATAAGAGCTAATAAGAATAGTATAAACTAAACTAAGCTATATAGACCTATACTTATCTAGACTTAGGATAGATTAGCTTAATTCTTTAAAAGACTAATTAGATTTAAGCTTTTAATATATAGGGGTTTAATAGTAATAAGAGAGTTCTTTTTTTAGGCAGGCCTAGCTTCCTAAAAGGTAAAGATTAACCTTCCTAATAGAAAGTATTACTTTAGAAGCGCTTTAGATAAATAACTTCCTAAGTAAACCTAATGTAAATCTTGGAGAGCCTCTGTATATATAAGTAAATAATATAGGAGTAATTATACTTATAAAGGGGGAGTTTATAAATTACTATATAAAGTATATATAAGTTTATAACTACTTTATATAAGAGGTTATTAAGTAGGGCGAGGTTAACTTTAAATATAGATTATTAATAAATAATATTACTAACTTATTTATAAAACTACTTAAGAGGATAATCTTTAAATAACTCTATTAAAGAGTAATATAAAGCTATTTAAAACTAGTATTATTATAAAAGAGTATATTAAGGCTAGTTAAGCTTTATAAAACTAGGCTCCTAGTAAGGAGGAGTATTATAACTATAAGTAGCGCTATATTATAATAAGTAGGTATATATATAGTATAATATTAAATAATATATACGTTAGACGTATAATAAGTATATAAGGGCTTATTTATCTATAAATATATATAATAGTAGCACGGGTCGTACTATAATTAAGTATAAGGATAGCTTCGCTCGTATAACTATACATAACACGCTCGTTTAACTCGGTTTCTAAACCCTAACTATATATGGGATCCTTATGATTATAGTAATAATATCTGCCTATTATCCTTATGGATACCTAACCTATATAGATACCTTACTTATACGAATACCTAACCTGCATAAACACTAAACCTATATAGATATTCTACGTGCGCTACTTACTAAGTCACACGTACTTATAAGGATAGGAAGTTATACTTAGTGCTATTAACTTCCTGCTACTACTTAAAATAGAAGGTCTAGTCTATAGGTTATCTCCCCTATACTTGCTTAGGGGGTAACGACTAGAGGTACTAAATTAGCGCTCGTAGTACTATAACTAATAACGCTACTTCTATACCTACCTAACTTCTAGTAGGATGAAGAATATGCAGTATTCCCTAGAATACTTCCTCAAGCCCTTGCTAGTATCTTAAATAGCTAATTATCTACTAATTAAATAACTTAGCTATTCTAATCGCTATCTGTAAACGTTTATATTAAGATATACTTAGATATTATTATAATATAGTTCGCTACTATTTTATTCTAGTACCTATCCTCTACTTTCTTTAATGCCAATCCCTCTATATCTTAAATGCGGTCTTACTTATTGGAATAGTTCTGCTATACCTAACTAACTATATAGTAACTTAGGATAAATAATCTATTATATTAGGTCTCGATACTATATTATGCACGGTTACTTCCTATATATAATAATAAGGATCCTATGCATAGTTAGGGGTTAGAAACCGGGGTGAAACGAGCGTATGATTTATAGTTATACGAGCGAAGCTATCCTTATACTTAGTTATAGTACGACCCGTGCTCCTATTATTTATATTTATATATAAATAAGCCCTTATATACTTATAACGCGTCTAACCTATATACTTTCTAATATTATACTATATATATACCTACTTATTATAATATAGCGCTACTTATAGTTATAATACTCCTCCTTACTAAGAGCCTAGCTTTATAAAGCTTAACTAGCCTTAATATACTCTTTTATAATACTACTAGTTTTAAATAGCTTTATATTATTCTTCTTATAGAGTTATTTAAAGATTATCCTCTTAAGTAGTTTTATAAATAAGTTAGCTATATGATTTATTAATAATATATATTTAAAGTTAACCTCGCCCTACTTAGTAACCTCTTATATAAAGTAGTTATAAACTTATATATATTTTATATAGTTATTTATAAACTCCTTTTTTATAAGTATAATTATTCCTATATTATTTACTTATATATAAAGAGGCTCTCTAAGATCTATATTAAGTTTACTTAGGAAGTTATATATTTAAAGTACTTCTAAAGTAGTAAATAATATTATATAATACTTAGCTTTGATGAATAACTTAGAGATTATTACTTATTATTAGGATCTCTATGAGATCGGCTTATTGAGTATAAAAAATACCTAGCTTATTATTAAGCGTGCTATATCCTTATAGCTAGCTACTCGCATGCATTCTTCAGTAACAGGTCTCGCATTTAACCCAGAATACACCGCCACCACTACTACCGCTACTACTACTACTACTACTACTACCTTCGAGACGTTCCTCATAGCGTATATAGCGAGATTTCTTAGAACGCTTCGCCCTTTTCTTCTAAGATACGCTTTTTACTACTTATTATAGTTTTCTATTCTATAGAGCCCTAATCCGATGCTTAAATTACTCCTAGACGTGCTAGAGCTACTACCTAAGGCCTTAGATAATATATTTAGCCTCGGAGTAGTATAGTAACTATAAAGAGCACTACGAACCCTATAGGAAATTAGTAAGTATATAGATATAAGGAGAGATATATAAGGAGTTAGTTATTTACCTAGAGGCTATTATAATATATTCCCTATATAGCTAGCCCGCCTAATTATAGATAAGGCGATTAGAGATACTATGCTGCGTATATATTACTAGCGTCCTAACCTAACTAGAATATTTATAGAGTACTATTAATATTAGGCTATACTATACTAGTAGATAGATATAGATTATTTACCCCTTTACTAGCTAGATATAGTAGCTAGTAGCGTAGTATCGCTAGTTAGTAAGATATCCGACCTTATCTATACCCTAGCGATATTTCCTAGCGAACGGTCTATAGCACTGTTATCCTATAACCAGAAACCCGACTAGCATACGGCTGCGCCGCGTATCATTACTATTAATATAGCTATAGAGAGGCCTCTGGCTACTCTATAGTGATTTTACCTGCTTAAGTGCAACAGACCTTCTAACTCCGCGCCTCCTGACAATACACAGCCTTCGGTCACGTGATCGTAATTGCCGACCACGTGCGTCTATCCTAACGAACCACCGTCTCAGTAACGAGAAGCTAGCTAACCGCTTTTGTCTCACGCCGTTTTGCCAACCATAGCCGCACTTATACGTAGGAGTCACCTCTCGTATAGTGGCGTTCACCTTGCTAGAAGGTCGACCTTTTGGGTTAAGGAGTTATCTCATATAGTGGCTTTTACCTTTAGCACCTTGCTAGAAGATTAACCTTTTGGGTTAAGGAGTCATCTTATATAGTAGCTTTCGTAGCACCTTACTAGAAGGTTTAGCGAGGGCGTTTCTAAGCTATAAGAGCCTTAGTAGCCCGTTTAGCTCTAATATAATTAGCCCTAGTATAGCGCGTATCTGACTTTATATAAGGGTTTACTTATAAGTAGTAAGAATATATAGGGTTTATATATTATTTTCCTTAACTAGTAGAGGGTATAGGTTAAAATACCTATATAATATTTCCTAAATTATACTTGCGAACTAGGTAAATTTATTATAGTCTTTTTGCAAAGGGGCTGCGGCCTAATTCCGAACTTAATATAGCTATAGAGACCCTATTTATTTAGGTATCCACCCCTATACTTATTATTATAACTTATTACTAAAGAGGGGTTTATACTAATATATTATATTAAGCGCTCTGTACTCTTCTTATATAATTTATTTAAGTAATAGGAAAATTATACCTATAGCCCTATATTAAAAGAGAGATCTAGCTATATTATAAGCGCTCTAAAGCTAACTTTACTAAGTACTCTCTGATACTACGCTTAGAGTTCTGGATTTAATATAATACCCGCGCTAGGAACTATAAAGTTAAGTACCCTTATATTAATAAGTATATTTATAAACCTAACCTTCGCTCTAAACTCCCTTACTATATCTATTAAAAATATCTCTTAACTAATAATAGTCTTTTAATATTCCTTATTGAAAGTAAGTTATATATTAAGGAAGTCATTAAGTACTCTGAGGTTATTAACCTTAATCCTATCGCTTCTATGCTTATAAATAGTACTAAGAGCTGCTTTTAGTTTATGTACTAGGATATTATTAATATATATAGCTATTATAAGTTTAAGAGTCTTATTATAGTAAGTCGCGTTATTTAAATATAGCAATATAAACGCTGCTTATCAAAAGATCTCTTATAGCTTCTTCTATTACTACCTCTCACCCTATTATAACCTATATAGAGCCCTATAAAGTCTAATAACCTATGCCAAATTTGCTCTATACCTATATAAAGCTACTAACTTAGTATATTATAGGTCTAAAAAGAACTGCTTAATTAATAAGAAAGGTATTATATATACTACCTCCTCTAGCTCTCTATTTAAGTATATACTAATAAAGTGCTATTATTACATAAGATACCCCTTCTTATATATATATACTAATAGGATCTATTATAATACTATTTATAATATCGAGGCATATATCTAGGTAAAGTTATACCTAGAGACTTATTAAGCTCGGAATTACGCCGCAGCCCCTTCGCAAAAGGACTATAACAAATTCACCTAGTTCGTAGGTATAATTCGGGAAATACTATATAGGTATTTTAACCTATAACCTCTACTAGTTAAGGAAAATAATATAGGAACCCTATATATTCCTACTACTTATAAGCAAACCCTTATATAAAGTTAGACGCGCGCTATACCGGGGCTAATTATATCGGAGCTAAACGGGCTACTAAGGCTCTCGTAGCCTAGAAAAGCTACTATATAAGATAACTCCTTAACCTAAAAGGTTAACCTTCTAGCAAGGTAAACGCTACTATATAAGAGGTAACTCCTTAACTAAAGAGGTCTTTCCTAAGAGGTTCTTATAGCTATAAGCATAAGAAGCTCTACTACTATAAGCAGGGCCTTATACCTCTCCCTCTTCCTTATCCTTATCCCTTAACTATATTAGCACTAAACCCTATATATAAATATACTTAGCCTAAGTAAGGTATACCTTTTAGTATAAATAATATAAAGGGGGTTACTAGAGAGTTTAGCCTTAATATAATTAATAAAACCTGATCCTTTATTAACTACTCCGCTATATATAGAGAGCGTATTATTAGTATAACTCTTAAGAGGGCTTACCTTAATACCCCTATAGGGGACTCTATAAGGCGTAATAGTATTAGAGCTAAGTAAGTAAACTTAGTAGTAGAAGTTTAGTAGGTTATTATATACCCTATAGAGGGCCTCTAGCCACTGCATAGTGATTTTACCTGCTTAAGTGCAATAGACCTTCTAACTCCGCGCCTCCTAATAATACATAGCCTTCGGTCACGTGATCGTAACTCTCCTAACTATAGCCGCACTTATACGTGCCTATAGCCTCACGATCTTTAACTTTATATCGATAATAACGTGGTTTTTGATTATTTAAACTACGAAACTATTAACTTTTCCTCTCGCGCACTACCTACGCCGCTATTAAATACTACCTCTATTACCGCTTTATCCGCTAGCTATACCGTCGTTAGTAACGCTCTCTCTATTATTCAGCGCAAGCCATACTTACTAATATTCGCTACCTAGGCTACCTCTGCCTTAGTAATATAGAGGACCTGCTCGAAGAAGGGCTACTCTATAGGGTACGTAACGACCTGCTAAACTTCTACTACTAAGTTTACTTACTTAGCTCTAATACTATCGCACCTTATAGAGTCCCCTATAGGGGTATTAAGGTAAGCCCTCTTAAGGGCTATACTAATAATATACTCTCTATATATAGCGGAGTAGTTAATAAAGGAGCGGGTTTTATTAATTATATTAAGGCTAAACTCTCTAGTAATCCCCTTTATATTATTTATACTAAAGGGTATATTTCGCTTAGGCTTAGCGTATTTATATATAGGGTTTAGTACTAATATAGTTAAGGGATAAGGATAAGGATAAGGGAGAGGTATAAGGCCCTGCTTATAGTAGAGCTTCTTATGCTTCTAGCTATAAGAACCTCTTAGGAAAGACCTCTCTAGTTAAGGAGTTACCTCTTATATAGTAGCGTTTATAATACTTTTAGTATCTTACTAGAAGGTCGACCTTTTAGGTTAAGGAGTTATCTTATATAGTAGCTTTTATAGTACCTTATTAGAAGGTTTAGCGAGGGCGTTACTACGAGAGCCTTAGTAGCCCGTTCGGCTCCGATATAATTAGCCCCGGTGCGGCGCGTATCCGACTTTATATAGTAATATTTAGAGGGTTTGCTTGCGAGTAGTAGGAATATATAGGGTTCCTATATTATTTTCCTTAACTAGTAGAGGGTATAGGTTAAATAGCTATATAGTATTTCCCGAATTATGCCTGCGAACTAGGTGAATTTGTTATAGTCTTTTTGCGAAGGGGCTGCAGCGTAATTCCGAGCTCAATATACCCTATAGAGTAGCCCTTCTTTAAGCAGGTCCTCTATATTACTAAGGTAGAGGTAGCCTAGGTAGCCTAGGCGAATGTTAGTAAGTATAGCTTATACTAACTACTTTAATATAGAGAGAGCGTTACTAACGACGGTATAGTAAAGATAGTAATACCTTCTAGTGGATAAAGCAGTAATAGAGGCAGTATTAGTAGCGCGGGTAATATATAAGAGGAAAAGTAAATAGTTTCGTAGTCTATTAAATAATTAAAAACTATATTATTATTAATATAAAGTTAAAGATCGTGAGGCTATCTAGTATAATAGGTACGTATAAGTGCGGCTATAGTTAGGAGAGGATTACGTAACTAAAGGCTATGTATTATTAGGAGGCGCGGAGTTAGAAGGTCTATTGCACTTAAGCAGGTAAAATCACTATGCAGTGGCCAGAGGCCGCCCCTTATTATAATCTACGCTTTATATTTTATAAGTATATTATAAGCTTTCTTATATTTCTATACCTATTTAGCTAATAAATAGAGGCCTTTTAATACCTCCTCTCTATTAATAAATTATAAACCTCTCTTCTTAACTAAGGTATATATCTTATTAAACGCTACCTCTACTTATAACTTCTAATTATTTATATATCTATCTTACGCTTTTATAATAGTTAGTAGGTCTAGGTAGGGTAATAGAGACGACTCTAATATACCTCCTCTAAGGAGGTCTTATATAAAAGCTATAGTATAAGCAAATACTATTTATTTCTCCTCTAGAGAGTTAGTCTCTTTAATTTATAGATATACCTACTATATCTACTCTATAATATTATAAGTATAGCGCTATAACTATAAGCCCTAACTAAGTAATAATATATACTAGCGCTCTACTAGCTCTATTGAGCTCGGAATTACGCCGCAGCCCCTTCGCAAAAAGACGATAACAAATTCACCTAGTTCGTAAGTATAATTTAGGAAATACTATATAAGTATTTTAACTTATACCCTCTACTAGTTAAGGAAAATAGTATAGGAACCCTATATATTCCTATTACTTATAAGTAAAGCTTTATATAAAGTCGGACGCGCGCTACACTAGGGCTGATTATATTAGAGCTAAATAGGCTACTAAGGCTCTCGTAGCAACGCCCTCGCTAAACCTTCTAATAAGGTGCTATAAAAGCTACTATATAAGATAACTCCTTAACCTAAAAGGTTAACCTTCTAGCTAGGTGCTAAAAGTACTATAAAAGCTATTATATAGAATAACTCCTTAACTTAAAAGGTTAACCTTCTAGTAAGGTGCTAAAGATATTATAAAAACTACTATATAAGAGATAACTCCTTAACTAAAGAGGTCTTTCCTAAGAGGCTCTTATAGCTAGAAGTATAAAAAGCTCTACTACTACGAGCAGGGCCTTATACCTCTCCCTCTTCCTTATCCTTATCCCTATAACCTATAGTAAATCCTTAATTATATTAGTACTAGACCCTATATATAAATACGCTAAGCCTGAGCGAGGTACGCCCCTTAGTATAAAATATAGAGGGGATTACTAGAGAGTTTAGCCTTAATATAATTAATAAAACCTGCTCCTTTATTAACTATAAGATATTATATAAATATCCCATAAAGCCCTTTATAAAGAAGACCTACAAAATATATAATAAATAGTAATACTTAATAATATACTATATAATTTAGCATAGTATATTACAGTACTAATAATACTATCTATACTGTGGATCGAAAGGTCTAGAAAGTCCTCGAAAGCCTTATCGTTAATATACTTTGTAGCTAAGAGCTAAAAGGGTTTAAGCTATATCCTTAATATATAATTAAGCCTAAATAGGCTTAATACCTCTATAGTCTACTAAGTAAGCTATTATATAAGTAATTTCGTTTTAGAAGCCTCTAGAAGGGCTAGAATAAGTATAAATAACTTCTCTCTCCCCTACCTAGCTAGTTACTAGCTAAGAACTAAAAATAATACTTCATTTAATACCCCTATTATATAAGTAATTATTACCTAAGCTACCTAGGTAATTACGTTATATAATGACATACCCTAAGAGGTTATAAGCCTAGCTCTAGCTAAGTATACTCTACTTATTATTATAAGGGATATACTAAAGAAAGAACCTAGGAAGAGAAAGCCGAGAAACCTCCGAATAAATCCGAGATAAATCTAAGAAACCTCTGTATAATACTAAGAAATGTCTAAGAAAAATCTAAGAAACTCTTAATACTTTAGAGATTTACTCTCTATATAAAGGATTTTTCTTTTCCTTAATACCTTAGAGATCTATTCTCTATATAAAAAGGATTTATTTTCCTTAATACCTTAAGAGGTCTATTCTCTATATAAAGAGGATTATTCCTTAATACTTTAGAGATTTAATAAAGACCTGATATTCTAGGGATTTATTCCCTAATATCTGAGGAATTTATTCCCTAATATCTAAGGGGTTTATTCCCTAATACTTAAGGGATTTATTCCGTATAAATATAAGGATTCTATTCCCTATAACCTTACAGATTTATCTCTTATAAAATAAGAGACTTATGGCCTCTGGCTACTGAATAGTGATTTTACCTGCTCAAGTGTAATGTACCTTCTAACTCCGCGCTGCTTAATAATATATAGCCTTCGCTTAAATAATCCTTTCCTAACTGTAGCTATACTTATACGTGCCCTACTAGATAGCCTCACGATCTTTAACTTTATATTAATAGTAATATAGTTTTTAATTATTCAATAGGCTATAAAACTATTAACCTTTCCTCTCACGTACTACCCGCGCTGCTATTAAATACCGCCTCTATTACCGCTTTATCCACTAGAAATTATTACTATCTTTACTATGCTATTATTAGTAACGCTCTCTCTATATTAAAGTCGTTAGCATAAGCTATACTTACTAACGTTTAAGCCCTAAGGGGCCTAGGCTACCTCTGCCTTAATAATATAGAGGACCTACTTAAAGAAGGGCTACTCTATAGGGTATATAATAACCTACTTAGCTTCTACTACTAAGTCTACTTACTTAGCTATAATATAATAATAAGTATCCCCTCTAGGGGTATTAATAAGAGCCCTCTTAAGGGCTATACTAATAATATACTCTCTATATATAATAAAGTAATTAAAGAAAGAGCGGGTTTTATTAATTATATTAATACTAAACTCCCTAGCGAGCTCTTATATATTATTAGTATTAAAGGGTATACTAAGCATAGGCTTAGCGTTTTTATATATAAGGTTTAGTACTAATATAGTTAAGGATTAATCGTAGGTTAAATAAGGATAAGGAAGAGGGAGAGGTATAAGGCCCTGCTTATAGAGCTTCTTATACTTCTAGCTATAAGAACCTCTTAGGAAAGACCTCTTTAGTTAAGGAGTTACCTCTTATATAGTAGTATTTATAATACCTTACTAGAAGGTTAACCTTTTAAGTTAAGGAGTTATCTTATATAGTAGCTTTTATAGTACTTTTAGTACCTTATTAAAAGGTTAACCCTTTAGGTTAAGGAGCTATCTTATATAGTAGCTTTTATAGTACCTTACTAGAAGGTTTAGTAAGGGCGTTTCTAGGCTATAAGAGCCTTAGTAGCCCGTTTAGCTCTAATATAATTAGCCCTAGTATAGCGCGTATCTAACTTTATATAAGGGTTTACTTATAAATAATAAGAATATATAGGGTTCCTATATTATTTTCCTTAACTAACAGAGGGTATAAGTTAAAATACCTATATAGTATTTCCTAAATTATGCTTGCGAACTAGGTGAATTTATTATAGTCTTTTTGCGAAGGGGCTGCGGGGTAATTCCGAACTCAATACTAAAGGGTATACCTTACTAAGGCTTAGTATATATATATATAGGGTTTAATATTGATATAGTTAAGGGATAAGGATAAGGAAGAGGGAGAGGTATAAAGCCCTGCTTATAGTAATAGAGCTTCTTATACTTCTAGCTATAAGAACCTCTTAGGAAAGACCTCTTTAGTGAAGGAGTTACTTTTTATATAGTAGCGTTCGTAGTACCTTTAGTACCTTACTAGAAGGTTAACTTTTTAAGTTAAGGAGTTATCCTATATAGTGGCTTTTCTATGCTACGAGAGCCTTAGTAGCCCGTTTAGCTCTAATATAATTAGCCCTAGTGCGGCGTATATCCGACTTTATAATATTTAGAGGGTTTACGTATAAGTAATAGGAACGTATAGGGTTCTTATATTATTTTCCTTAACTAGTAGAGGGTATAAGTTAAAATACCTAGATAGTATTTCCCGAATTATGCTTACGAACTAGGTAAATTTATTATAGTCTTTTTATAAAGGGGCTGCGGCGTAATTCCGAACTTAATTAACTATTACTCAGCGCGATATAGCTAATATTAATACTAGCTATCCCCTTCTATATAATTACTATAGACTTTATTATTAGACTTCCTAAAATAAATACCTTTATAGTATTTAGGCTATAAAATAGAGAACTTCCTGCTACTTAATATAGTTATTAGTTATTAGTTATTAGTTAAGGGTGTTTTAGAGAACTTATTTATTCTCTTATATTTATAATAAGTATCATAAATCTTTCCCCTTTGATATAGAAAGGGTATTAGATTATTATATATTTAATTTTTAGTTTTCTATATTTATTTCCTTAGGATTAAGAATTCCTTAAGGATATTATTATTAGTATTTATTAGTTTATATATTAAGAGAAATATATCTCTTTCTATCATTTTACCTAGAGAGAAATTAATCTCTAATAGGCTTTTATTTTTTACTTATTAAGTTTAGAATTACACTATAGCCCCTTTATAAAAAGACTATAATAAATTTACCTAGTTTATAAGTATAATCTAGGAAATACTATATAGGTATCTTAACTAATATCTTCTATTAGTTAAGGAAAATAACATAAGAACCCTATATATTCCTATTACTTATAAGTAAACCCTCGTATAAAGTTAGATATACGCTATACTAGGGCTAATTATATTAGAGCTAAATAAGCTACTAAGGCTCTTATAGCCTAGATAGGCCCTCGCTAAACCTTCTAGTAAGGTACTATAAAAGCTATTATATAAGATAACTCCTTAGCTTAAAAGGTCGACCTTCTAATAAGGTACTAAAGGTACTATAAAAGCTATTATATAAGATAACTCCTTAACCTAAAAGGTTAACTTTCTAATAAGGTACTAAAGGTAAATACTACTATATAAGAGGTAACTCCTTAACTAAAGAGGTCCTTCCTAAGAAGTTCTTATAGCTATAAGTATAAGAAGCTTCATAAGCAGGGCCTTATACCTCTCCCTCTTCCTTATTCTTATCTAATCTATAATAAATCCTTGATTATATTAGCACTAGACCCTATATATAAATACGCTAAGCCTAAGCGAGATATACCTTTTAATCTTTAATATACATAATATAGAGGGGATTACTAGCGAGTTTAGCCTTAATATATTTAACAAAACCCGCTCTTTTATTAATTACTCTACTATATATAGAGAGTATATTATTAATATAGTCCTTAAGAGGGCTTACCTTAATACCCCTATAAGGGACTCTATAAGGTATAATAATATTAGAGCTAAGTAAGTAAACTTAGTAGTAGAAGTTTAATAGGTTATTATACATCTTATAGAGTAGCCCTTCTTTAAGTAGGTCCTCTATATTACTAAAGTAGAGGTAGCCTAGGTAGCCTAGGCCTATTAGGGGTTAGTAAGTATAGCTTATGCTAGGTAATAGGGAGAGCGTTGCTAATAATAGCATAGCTAGCGGATAAAGCGGTAATAGAGGTAGTATTAGTAGCGCGGGTAGTGCGCGAGAGGATAAGTTAATAGTTTTATAGATTAAATAATTCAAACCTATATTATTACTACTATAAAGTTAAAGATTATAAGGCTATAGGTATATATAAGTATAGCTATAGTTAGGAAAGGTAGTTAGCAATTATAATTACGTGACTAAAGGCTATATATTATTAGGAGGCGCGGAGTTAGAAGGTCTATTGCACTTAAGTAGGTAACATCACTATATAGTGGCCAGAGGCCTTATTTTATACTTATTATTGTTTATGTTATTATTTTTATTATTATAGGGAAAGCCCTTCTTTAGAGGGCTTACTTCCAAGTAGGAATATATAGGGTTCTTATATTATTTTCCTTAGTTAGTAGAGAGTATAAGTTAAAATACCTATATAGCATTTCCTGAATTATGCCTGCGAACTAGGTGAATTTATTATAATCTTTTTATAAAGGGGCTGCGGCGTAATTCCGAACTTAACTAAATAGGTTTAAAATATTAATATAATATATAAGGTTTAAACTAGTTCAACTAAGCTATATTAAGCTTAAACTAGCTATATTATACTTTATTACTACTTCTAGACCTTCTAGAGGATTAACTAGATATACTTATCTTTTTCTATAGCTTTTCTATGCTTTAGAATAAAGATAACGATTTAATATATTTGCCTATTTATTTCTCAATTTTCCTTCGAAATAACACGCCGTGCTTACATAAACATTTAGAACAGCTAACCAGGATAGAGGAGGCGACTAGCAAGACGCATATAATCATAGTCATCTTCGAAGCGGTGTGTAGCCAGCTGTTGACCGGGCAGCCGGCAGCGAGTCAACTGGAAACCCTGCCCTTTACTGATGCAGAGACTCCTTGCGCTAGCTTCGTCGCTGATGGGCGAGGTCAAGCACTGCTGGCTTTATGGTGTTCACCATATCACCCAAGATGCTTCCACAGGCATGTCAATATCTAGCCGCCGAGTCCAAAAAAACCAGTTATCTTGCAGACCAAGGTAGGAGATAGGTATCGCTGGGTTTGACTGCTGGGGCTTTCTCAGCCATAGGAGCGCCACATCAATCCATACGGAGGTGACATTAAGTCAACTCCACTAACGGTCTGGGTCGAAACTGGGTTCTTGCTAATATTCCTGCGTTAGACATCCGCTAAATCGCACACAACCGCGTTTTATAAACGGCGATTAACGGATTTCCGCCCGCAATGCTGTGATTTCTTAATCCTCCATCCAAACCTGATGTTCCACAGATCTTCATCCTCGGCTCTAAATTGATGATTCTCTCCCCCCATAAGAAGCTCGCAGGCTAAATTACTGCATATCACCACGTCCCCCGAGGCCTGTTGTCGCTGCAGCTTAGCTCGCTACCAGCAGTTGCTCTAATGACGCCTAGGGTCTGGCTATGAGTAACGAATACTCCTTGACCACCACCAAGGGTTCTACCTTAGCCACTTTAAACATATCCACCTTCAAATCCAATACCCGGAAAGCGACCTTCCTCAAGCAGCTCGCCGATAACTACCATCAGAGATATACCCTCCCACGTCAGGCAGATCTCGACACTCCTTCCCCCTGCGCTTCGCTTTCCGTCTCCTCTGAGAAAGACCGCTCTCACAACGCATTCAAGCGTCGCAAAGTCCTACTACAGTCAGTAGACATAAAACATTTCCAACTCCAGAAATAGGGAGACTGTTTTAGCTTCAGCTCAATTTGCAATATATCATCTGTCTATGGCCTGGTTCTTTTCGCTCTGTCTAGTTAAGAAGAAGCGCATAACCAAACTCCAGCTAAGGTTCCTTCTTCCAGTTTTCCCAGTTCTCGCATAATAAAATATAGATAAATAAATACTCGGAGATGCCGTTTTAACCGACGGACCCTTTTATTCAAGATCTCGCCAGCGACAGCCTCCGCGCGGCTTCAACCATTTGAAGCCCTCCCTAACACTCCCCTTATCAGCAAAACCTCAGACCACTTCTTGCAGTATAGCTCTAGCAAAGACAATGTCGTTTTGTTAGTCTAGTATAGCAAGCCTTTTTAATCATTCTATATACGTGCCATAACTCTTCAGTCCTTAACAGCCATTACCGTGGCTTAGGCGGGGAAACAACGGAGATAGGACTTTGTGCGGCGTTGCTCTTCACATTAATTACACCGAGTGACTTAACGCTTCTCTAATAAGTTTCCCCTAGGCCAGTCTCAGATCTGGGGCCAGTAGTGAGGGCTCATTAAGGTGTTTCTTAGCAAGTCGGCCATCAGAAGACCTCGTTTAGAAGAAAAGACGCCGTAGATCAATACAAGCGTATGCTAGTTTTCTTTCTACACACTTCTTCAGTTACCTTCGTAGTCCTATTCCAATGCTGCTTCCCCAGCATGGACGTAATAACGTCTTAAACACGTAGACACACCATGACAGGTTTCTTGCAAGATCGCAGTAAGCCTGTGCTGGTATTGCTGAAGACGCAAGCCTTGAATTCCTCTCTCAGGCTATTGTATTTGCTATTGATCAAGCTACATCACCGCTTTAGGGTTGTATAGTGAATGAAAACACAGCCGCGCGTCATCCAATAAGAGTTAGCTACCCTTCACAAGCATTAATATATCTAAGACCATAATAGCCACTACTTTCGATACTTGGATTTTTTATCCTTTAAGCTTTGCGCAGTGCCTTAGGTAGGATCTCCTAGGCTATGGTCCTAACATTCCGGACATTAAATATCGCGGAAATACCTCTGTTTGATATTGCATCATGATGCATCCCACAAGTCTCACAGCCGTACCTAACGCCAAACACAGACCGGGTCAGATACGCGTGGTTGGACGAGCTTGCAATGTTCAACGCAATTCATTTTTTGAGTAAATAATTAAGTCATGTTGTTTCTATAGTTGAAGAGTGCTTTCAGTTCATTCTCCCGAAGAAGACCGGTGTTTGCGCGCTTGCCAGGGGACAGGCGCCTGTATCTTCTAGTCCGTGGGAACCGAAAATTAGGCCCATCAATCACTGTTTCGCGCGAATACTTATCACTGAATTTCTTTGCAGTGTTCACAGGTGTTTACATCATGATTGAGTATGCCCGCTTCGAAGGAAAACACATGAACCTTAGGGCCTAGTGATGACGTCAAGATAACAATTGCTAAACAGAGCAGAGACACGGCTAAGAGTGGCAAAGACTGAACACGGTGTGTTTACCCTCTGAAATGTTGTGAATTGGCGTCGCCAGCATTATGCTCCGCAACTCCTGGCTAAAAGTGCAGAGGTTGTCTTCCTCAAGATACACATGAGTAAGTTGAGCGCATCTTAGGGTTAGGGTTCAACCCTAACCCTAACCCTAAGCCCCCTTCTGCAGCTCCTAAATGTCTCCTGGACCCCAATCAGAATGTAAGACAGCCCAAATTGGAAAAATCCAAAGGCTTTCAGGGCTAAGGGGATTTTGTCTAGAGTGATTGTGTGCTATACGATGGCTCTGCCTCTTCGTAAGCACCTGAGACAGGAACCTTCCTGACCTGGACGGAGATAGAGAGAATCGCATCACTTCTCTTACCGGCGGGGAAAATAGGCTATTGGGCTGAGATACGACGGCAGGCAGCAGAGCTTATGGCTACTTAGCACGCTCAACCACAGTTGGAGTGCCTTGGCTGTAGCCCAACAAGTCAAGGAAAAGAGTAGTGCGAGTTCATTCATTACCACAGAGACATACCTTCGGCTAGTAGCCGGTGCGGCAGTACATGAAGTCGTGATTCGCGTGATCTTGGATCCGGCAACCAAAAGGGCCAGCCCATAAGTAGAAGATCAGCTGGCTTATGCTTCTTCTTCTTTTACACACGCATAGGGTCATATAACATGAAGTAATCCGCGTTTGAAAGTTGTGGAATAGTCGGCGGGGAATGACCGGCTGGAAGATAGCAGGTGGCTGTAGCGCAAATTGGCAGACGGAAGTCTATGTCAACTAGATACAATACCGTAAACGAGCGGTGTCTAACTTTGCGAACGGTTTCAGGACTCTCGCGTGCTGTTCTCGCCCACCGCAGATTCTTCGAGTGTGGCTCTCCCTCGAGGCAGTTGGCGATGGCTCTAGTGGGCATGCTCCTCATCACTGTAAATAGACGATAAGCAAACAAACTCTAAGGATTACAACCCAAGTATTGCCCATACAGGTGTCAGGGCTGTAATATATACGCTGGCATCACACGATGCCCGATTTCGGCATCTGCCACGGACTGTATCGGCAGCTGATTGCGTTCTTATCCTATCACCCCAAGGATTATTTGAGCAACCAGACCAAGCGCCGTACGATACGCTCAGTTCTTCCTCTTGCTCTTTCGTATACCGTCGCCAAAGGTGCGAAGCCCCAAAAGAGCCAAGTGGCGACCAGGACGACAAACCCCCCTGCTCTGGGCAGGCAATCCCCCGGTCATACAGCCAAGCAAACGAGTACTATTTCACAACAAGCTATCGTCTCGATACTCGGCCAAACTGTCATGACGGAGCTAGATGGATTGACTGCCCATCCACCGTGCCAGCTTCAATGGGCTGTCGGCATACTATCTTTAGAGGACGAGAACAAAACTTGCTCCCCCCCTCGAACTGATGCTTATTCGTTGACATCAGCTGTGCTTCTTCTAGCTCATCTGCTTGTCCAAGGAACTCCTCGTGTTTTACTTCGTTACTTGAATCCTCTTATGTGAGTGGGGTGGCTGAACGCGGAGTGTCGAGATAGTCCTTCGCCGGCTCGGGAGTGTTTCAGTGCTACGGCGCCCTCGAATGGCGTGCTACGTATCGAAGACGTGGATCGCAAGCTGACGCCACCGATGTAGAAGATGGTGTCTCCAACCTTTGTCCTTTGGGTGCTACTTGCGTCTTTGGCGAGTTTTCAATTTCGCTGGCAAGTTGATCGCGGTGCCATAGTCAAGAGACGGCGGCGAGAGTCTTCGAACGTTGGCTCTATTGGGCCAGGTCGACCGTGCTGTTGCATGTAAGCCATCAGCTATGCTGTGTCGCCTACTGAATGTCATCTTGAGCATGGTTGGCAACCAGGGCGCTCCTCGGCACATTGCAAGGCCGATCCAATCGCGATTTCGCTCGAACCCATGGACATCCCAATGAGCTTCAATTTCGTCACTCTGTGGAGGTATCCTTACTATGAAATAGTGTTACAAGTGAAACCACGCAATACCTGTACCGTGGCTGTGACCCGTTTGACCAAGTCAGGCACGTCTTCTCCTTATGCGACTATTGCTCGGCGGAGTATGTCCCGCGCATCACTATCGATGTAGGTTGAAGTCGGCGATCGGTATCGGCGCCGATAGCTCCGGACCGGTGCATCATCCCATTTGTTCGGAAGAGAGAAAGAGGGGGCTACGACACGGTCAGAGACATGAACACGTCAAGGATAAGAGTCAGACAACACACATGCCTCTGCTCGGCAATGGACGCCAACCTTGACAGTTGAATAGGCTAGGCGGTGGGCTTACGATTTTCTAATGCGATAGCAAGCGCCGCGTTGACTCTATCGATGGGTTTAGGCGCTGGAAAGGTCGGCATCAGTGCGCGGCAACATGCTCAGACCAAGGAGACGCCGTTGCTGTTATCTTAACCGGCCGACGGGGCGATGAGCAGGAAGGGTCGTTGTGACATTTGGTCGATGGACGTCAACGGCCGTCGCTTGGCAAAGAGACGCACGGGAGGCCGTGATTGTAGTGCGATACGCGGTAGAATCGAGGTCGTGGTCTTGGTCGCGATCGAGGTAACGCCGGACGTGCTAGCGTTTAGGAACAGTGACGGTATCCGCGCACACTCTCCGAATCTCATGTCGAGATTTGGACGGCTCGCCGGTCCACATCGAGTGGTGGGCCAATCTTCAGAGTGGTAAACGGGGCGTCGGCGTGTGCACGCGCTCGAATCATCTTGCCCTTCCCACATCGACGTCCATCTTCTGAACAGGGCCGCCGCTAGTCCTTTAACCGTAACATCTTAGTATCACTATAGCCTATATATCCCTTTAAGGCACGAAATGGCTTATGGTTTTTTTAGGCTAATAGATAAGTATAGATAAGGTTAGAAGGTTTTATCTTCAGCTTATTTCTAGCGCTTAAGTCCCTAAGCATAATATATACTTATTAAACTATAGTATATATTTACTATAGTATCTTATATTCATAGAATAGTAAAGTTTAATACTTAATTTTAAATTAAAATAGTTTAATTAATATAGTGTGATTAGATATAAATACTGTTCATTATTAGTAACTAAAGTTTGATTATTATTTTATATTTATAAGTTAATATATTATATTAATTAATTGGTATAAAGTATTTACTTACTATAACTAATTAAATAAAGGTTAATAAGAATAAGTTTAGTAGATACTCAGTATTTAAGGCTTAAAATAAATTATAAATACAAACTAATATAAGTTAAGAAAAATAAGAAAATTATAGTATAAGTTATTTAATACTAAAATAATAACGTAATTGATAAGAAGGGTTAAGCTAAAAGCTAAGCTAAAAAGGAACTTAGAAGTAGTAATTTAGAGGTTAATTAGGTATACTTAGCTTAATTAATATTTTTAGCTATTTAAATATATAGTATCTCCTTTTAGAAATATAGTTAACTAATTAGCTGACTTTAACAAAACCTTAATAAAGCTTAATAACGGCTTAATAAGCTAGTATTATAGCTTAAAACCTACGTTTGTCTATAATTACTCCCTCTCTCTAAAAAGCTTAGTTTTTAAGTCTATTAATTTATTAAACTTTTATTCATATAAAGATTTAAACCCTATATAGTATTTATAATTAGTTATTTTAACTTTGAAGCTTTAAATATTTTATTTATATATATTTAGCTTTAGTAGAAGCTTCTAAAGTGTTTAATAGGTTCATTTATTCTCTTCTAAGCTTTCAAAAATAGTTCTTTTTTTAGCTTTTAGCTCTTTATTTATATATTAGTAAGCTAAGCTAGCCTTTATATAGCTTTAAGGTTTTTACTTATATATTATTAGCTTTAGGTGTTTTATTTATGTATTAATATGCTTTTACTTATTATTTCTTAAATACCTAGCTAGTTATGTTTTAATAAGTAGCTATATAGCGTAAAAATATTATCTTTTTCTCATCTATTTGCCTCTTATAATAAATATACTTTTAATCTTATCTATTTATATTATTATTAATATGAGATATATTATTTATATAGCTTCAATATTTATATAAGTATTACTTAAGTATCAGGTGCGGGCCCTTCGGGCTTAAGGGTGCAGCTACCCTTTAGTCGTTTTCTATTACGCTATGCGCAAAAGGTATAGGACATTTAGAACGAAGGCTCTGAATATAGCTATACTTAAGTACGCACGCACGCCTAGCGCCGTGATACTACTCCCCCTATTACTACTATAATTATCTACAATTGCCTACTTATAGCTAGGATACTAGATATACCCTGCCACGCTATGCGCGCGCACTTAAGCCTATACCCCTAGGGTCCATGAGGCTAACGCGCCATAGGGACCCTATAAGCACACGTTGAATTATAGTATATAGCGCTACGCGCGTCGCGCGCGATTCGAACGTATAACTATAAGGGAAGTTCTAAATATAATATCACGTGCAGGCCCTTCGGGCTTAGGGGTATAGCTACCCTTTAGATGTTTTCTATTTCGTTATACGCAAAAGGTATAGGATATTTAGAACGAAGGCTCTGAACGCAGCTGCACTTAAGTACGCACGCACGCCTAGCGCCGTGATATAAGCTTATTAAAAGCTTTATAACTTATTAGTAGTTATAATACTAATTAGTAGAATAGCTCTTTTTATAATACTCTTAATATTATAATTTAGCTTAATAATAGCTTTTTATACTAATAGTATTAAAGACTTATAATTCTTTTATAGTTATATTACTTTAGATTTATCTCTTATAGCTACTTTATAATAGTAATTATAGCTTATAGCTACTATATATCACTCTTTTAGTAATTAAACCTATTAAAGCTAACATAAAAGCTAGAAAAAAAATATAAAAGCTTTAGCTTAAAAAGCTTAATGTTTTAATAACCAACTTAATAAAAAGCTAGAAAGGCTACTAGTTTAATATCTACTATGATATATTAAACAAGCTATAGAAATGACACTTCTAAAAATTGAGATTAATATATTTATACTACATAAATATAGAGAAGCTAGCTTATATAAAGGTATTGAGTTAAGTTATTATAAAGCTAGCTTAATAGTTATATTACTAGGTTTATGAAGTAGTAACTATTATAATAAGTATTAAGTATATTCTTTATATTTTAGAAGTATTAAAGTTTAAAGTGTTATTATTTCCTACAATAATCAGCGAATTAGAGGTTTGAGCTTATAAACTATTTTTAGTAAAGGTTCTAGAAGTATATATTAGGAAATATTTATATTTATAAGCTTACATTTTAAACATATCAAAAACTAGTATAAAGCTTATAAATAGAGCTTAAATAAGTATATTATTCTTTTGCCTTATTGATAAATAGTAATAATTAGTTTAATAAAGAGAGCTATATTAAAACTTATAATAGCTATAGCTATAGCTATAATTAGCTAGTCTTTAAGTTAAACAACTGCTTTAAAAGTATTATTTTTATTTAACTTATTAAGTATAAAAGCACTAGTAATTTTATAATAAGCTAATCTTATATTACTATTTATTTCAAAGCTAGAATCCTTTTTTTTAATTAAGTAGACTTTAGCTAATAATTAGAGTTTAAGCTAAAAGCTAAGCTAGGAAAGGATTTAAAAGTAGTAATATAGGAATTAATTAAGTATAACTTATTATATACCACAGGTATATATCTTCTAAAGTATATGCCTAAAGTATAAGTATATAAGCGTTTCTAAAGCCTTATATATATATATATATATTGATATCTACTAAGTATATACCTTCTTAGCTTAGTAGTTAAAGTATAACGCTTTTATTTATAATCAATAGTAATATGACTTAAAGCTTACTTTTACTATAAGAGGGTTAATTCTCTTAAGGCATATAATACTTATATATAAGGTATATAAGCTTAATATATTACAGATTAAAAACTCTCTAAAGGTTATATAACGTATTATATATATTGGAAGTATATATGCTTAGCCTCATAATACACTAAAGCTTAAAGCTTTTGAAGTGCTCTTAAGATAAATATTTACTTAAGGGGGGGAATTTAAGTTTAGAGTTATAATATAGCACCCTTCTAAGAAGACTATAGTAAAATTTAGTAAGTATACTTTTAAAAGTATTATATAGATACTTTAACCTATAACCTCTACTAGTTAAGAAAAATAGTATAGAAACCTTATATATTCCTTAGTAAATAAAGGTTCTAAATATTACTATATAAAGTTCTGTATATATATTATCTGGATGGACTAGTAGAATAGTAATGATACTAGCTATATAGTATTAAGTTAAATAATATAGTAGTATAAATAATAAGGCTAAATAGGTTATCAAAGCTCTTATGGCTTAGAAACGCTACTATATAGAGGTAACTTCTTAACTAAAGATATTATCTTAAGAGGTTCTTATAGCTAGAAGTATAAATAGAGGAGAGGGGGGGGGGGGGGGGCGGGGTTATTATATACTAAAGGTAGAGGTATATAAATAATCCTAGGCCTCTAGCCACTGCATAGTGATTTTACCTGCTCCAGTGCAACAGACCTTCTAACTCCGCGCCTCCTAACAATATATAGCCTTTAGTTACGTGATCGTAACTTTCCTAACTATAGCTATACCAATATATACCCGTTATACTAGATAGCCTTATAATCTTTAACTTTATATTAATAATAACGTGGTTTTTAATTATTTAATACACTATAAAACTATCGACTTTTCCTCTTATATACTACCCGCGCTGCTATCAAATACCGCCTCTATTACTGCTTCGTCCGCTAGCTATGCTATTATTAGTAACGCTCTCTCTATATTAAAGTAGTTAGCATAAGCTATACTTACTAACGTTTAAGCCCTAAGGGGCCTAGGCTACCTCTACCTTAATAGTATAGAGGA